>CM050167.1:244330951-244585951 GCA_027410445.1 Discoglossus pictus
CAACACTGGATATATATATATATATATATATATATATATATATATATATATATATATATATATATATATATATACATATACTCACTGTATATAGGTACCTACAGTGTGTCCTGTCATAGTGCAGTACTGGATATATACATATACTGACTGTATATATGTACCTACAGTGTGTCCTGTCATAGTGCAATACTGGATATATACACTCACTGTATATAGGTACCTACAGTGTGCCCAGCCATAGTGCAATACTGGGTTTATATATACTCACTGTATATAGGTACCTACAGTGTGTCCTGTCATAGTGCAGTACTGGATATATATATACTCACTGTATATAGGTACCTACAGTGTGCCCTGTCATCGTGCAGTACTGGATATATACATATACTCACTGTATATAGGTACCTACAGTGTGCCCTGTCATCGTGCAATACTGGATATATACATATACTCACTTTATATAGGTACCTACAGTGTGCCCTGTCATAGTGCAATACTGGATATATACATATACTCACTGTATATAGGTACCTACAGTGTGTCCTGTCATAGTGCAGTACTGGATATATATATATACTCACTGTATATAGGTACCTACAGTGTGTCCTGTCATAGTGCAATACTGGATATATATATACTCACTGTATATAGATACCTACAGTGTGTCCTGTCATAGTGCAATACTGGATATATACATATACTCACTGTATATAGGTACCTACAGTGTGTCCTGTCATAGTGCAATACTGGATATATACATATACTCACTGTATATAGGTACCTACAGTGTGTCCTGTCATAGTGCAATACTGGATATATACACTAACTGTATATATGTACCTACAGTGTGCCCTGTCATAGTGCAGAACTGGATATATACATATACTGACTGTATATATGTACCTACAGTGTGTCCTGTCATAGTGCAATACTGGATATATATATATATATATATATATATATACACACATATACTCACTGTATATATGCACCTAGTGTGTACTGTCATAGTGCAATACTGGATATATACATATACTCACTGTATATAGGTACCTACAGTGTGCCCTGTCATAGTGCAGTACTGGATATATACATATACTGACTGTATATATGTACCTACAGTGTGTCCTGTCATAGTGCAACACTGGATATATATATATATATATATATATATATATATACATATACTCACTGTATATAGGTACCTACAGTGTGTCCTGTCATAGTGCAATACCGGATATATACATATACTCACTGTATATAGGTTCCTACAGTGTGCCCTGTCATAGTGCAGTACTGGATATATACATATACTGACTGTATATATGTACCTACAGTGTGTCCTGTCATAGTGCAATACTGGATATATATATATATATATATATATATATACACACATATACTCACTGTATATAGGTACCTACAGTGTGTCCTGTCATAGTGCAATACTGGATATATATATATATATATATATATATATATATATATATATATATATATATATATATATATATATATATATATATTACATACATATACATATACTCACTGTATATAGGTACCTACAGTGTGTCCTGTCAAAGTGCAATACTGGATATATACATATACTCACTGTATATAAGTACCTGCAGTGTGCCCTGTCATAGTGCAGTACTGGATATATACATATACTGACTGTATATATGTACCTACAGTGTGTCCTGTCATAGTGCAATACTGGATATATATATATATATATATATATATATATATATATATATATACATATACTCACTGTATATAGGTACCTACAGTGTGTCCTGTCATAGTGCAATACTGGATATATACATATACTCAATGTATATAGGTACCTACAGTGTGCCCTGTCATAGTGCAGTACTGGATATATACATATACTGACTGTATATATGTACCGACAGTGTGTCCTGTCATAGTGCAATACTGGATATATACACTCACTGTATATAGGTATCTACAGTGTGCCCTGTCATAGTGCAATACTGGATATATACATATACTCACTGCATATAGGTACCTACAGTGTGCCCTGTCAAAGTGCAATACTGGATATATATACATATACTCACTGCATATAGGTACCTACAGTGTGCCATGTTATAGTACAATACTGGCTATATACATATACTCACTGTATATATGTACCTGCAGTGTGCCCTGTCATAGTACAATACTGGATATATACATATACTCACTGTATATAGGTACCTATAGTGTGCCCTGTCATAGTACAATACTGGATATATACATATACTCACTGTATATAGGTACCTACAGTGTGCCCTGTCATAGTGCAATACTGGATATATATACATATACTCACTGCATATAGGTACCTACAGTGTGCCATGTTATAGTACAATACTGGCTATATACATATACTCACTGTATATAGGTACCTGCAGTGTGCCCTGTCATAGTACAATACTGGATATATACATATACTCACTGTATATATGTACCTACAGTGTGTCCTGTCATAGTGCAATACTGGATATATCCATATACTCACTGTATATAGGTACCTACAGTGTGTCCTGTCATAGTGCAATACTGGATATCTCCATATACTCACTGTATATATGTACCTACAGTGTGTCCTGTCATAGTGCAATACTGGATATATATATATACTCACTGTATATAGGTACCTACAGTGTGCTCTGCCATAGTGCAATACTTGATATATACAAATACTCACGGTATATATGTACCTACAGTGTACCCTGTCATAGTGCAGTGCTGGATATATACATATACTCCCTGAATATAGGTACCTGCAGTGTGTCCTCTCATAGTGCAATACATGATATATACACTCACTGTATATAGGTACCTACAGTGTGCCCTGTCATAGTGCAGTATTGGATATATACATATACTGACTGTATATATGTACCTACAGTGTGTCCTGTCATAGTGCAACACTGGATATATATATATATATATATATATATATATATATATATATATATATATATATATATATATACATATATACTCACTGTATATAGGTACCTACAGTGTGTCCTGTCATAGTGCAATACTGGATATATACATATACTCACTGTATATATGTTCCTACAGTGTGCCCTGTCATAGTGCAGTACTGGATATATACATATACTGACTGTATATATGTACCTACAGTGTGTCCTGTCATAGTGCAATACTGGATATATATATACTCACTGTATATAGGTACCTACAGTGTGTCCTGTCATAGTGCAATACTGGATATATATATATATATATATATATATATATATATATATATATATATATATATATATATATACACACATATACTCACTGTATATAGGTACCTACAGTGTGTCCTGTCATAGTGCAATACTGGATATATATACATATACTCACTGCATATAGGTACCTACAGTGTGCCATGTTATAGTACAATACTGGCTATATACATATACTCACTGTATATAGGTACCTGCAGTGTGCCCTGACATAGTACAATACTGGATATATACATATACTCACTGTATATATGTACCTACAGTGTGTCCTGTCATAGTGCAATACTGGATATATCCATATACTCACTGTATATAGGTACGTACAGTGTGTCCTGTCATAGTGCAATACTGGATATATCCATATACTCACTGTATATATGTACCTACAGTGTGTCCTGTCATAGTGCAATACTGGATATATATATATACTCACTGTATATAGGTACCTACAGTGTGCTCTGCCATAGTGCAATACTTGATATATACAAATACTCACTGTATATATGTACCTACAGTGTACCCTGTCATAGTGCAGTGCTGGATATATACATATACTCCCTGAATATAGGTACCTGCAGTGTGTCCTCTCATAGTGCAATACATGATATATACACTCACTGTATATAGGTACCTACAGTGTGCCCTGTCATAGTGCAGTATTGGATATATACATATACTGACTGTATATATGTACCTACAGTGTGTCCTGTCATAGTGCAACACTGGATATATATATATATATATATATATATATATATATATATATATATACATATACTCACTGTATATAGGTACCTACAATGTGTCCTGTCATAGTGCAATACTGGATATATACATATACTCACTGTATATAGGTTCCTACAGTGTGCCCTGTCATAGTGCAGTACTGGATATATACATATACTGACTGTATATATGTACCTACAGTGTGTCCTGTCATAGTGCAATACTGGATATATATATACTCACTGTATATAGGTACCTACAGTGTGTCCTGTCATAGTGCAATACTGGATATATATATATATATATATATATATATATATATATATATATACACATATACTCACTGTATATAGGTACCTACAGTGTGTCCTGTCATAGTGCAATACTGGATATATACGGTACATATACTCACTGTATATAGGTACCTACAGTGTGTCCTGTCATAGTGCAATACTGGATATATATATATATATATATATATATATATACATATACTCACTGTATATAGGTACCTACAGTGTGTCCTGTCAAAGTGCAATACTGGATATATACATATACTCACTGTATATAAGTACCTACAGTGTGCCCTGTCATAGTGCAGTACTGGATATATACATATACTGACTGTATATATGTACCTACAGTGTGTCCTGTCATAGTGCAATACTGGATATATATATATATATATATATATATATATATATATATATATATATATATATATATATACATATACTCACTGTATATAGGTACCTACAGTGTGTCCTGTCATAGTGCAATACTGGATATATACATATACTCACTGTATATAGGTACCTACAGTGTGCCCTGTCATAGTGCAGTACTGGATATATAAATATACTGACTGTATATATGTACCTACAGTGTGTCCTGTCATAGTGCAATACTGGATATATACACTCACTGTATATAGGTACCTACAGTGTGCCCTGTCATAGTGCAATACTGGATATATACATATACTCACTGCATATAGGTACCTACAGTGTGCCCTGTCAAAGTGCAATACTGGATATATATACATATACTCACTGCATATAGGTACCTACAGTGTGCCATGTTATAGTACAATACTGGATATCTACATATACTCACTGTATATAGGTATCTATAGTGTGCCCTGTCATAGTACAATACTGGATATATACATATACTCACTGTATATAGGTACCTACAGTGTGCCCTGTCATAGTGCAATACTGGATATATATACATATACTCACTGCATATAGGTACCTACAGTGTGCCATGTTATAGTACAATACTGGCTATATACATATACTCACTGTATATAGGTACCTGCAGTGTGCCCTGTCATAGTGCAATACTGGATATATCCATATACTCACTGTATATAGGTACCTGCAGTGTGCCCTGTCATAGTACAATACTGGATATATACATATACTCAATGTATATAGGTACCTACAGTGTGTCCTGTCATAGTGCAATACTGGATATATCCATATACTCACTGTATATAGGTACCTACAGTGTGTCCTGTCATAGTGCAATACATGGTATATATACTCACTGTATATAGGTACCTACAGTGTGCCCTGCCATAGTGCAATACTTGATATATACAAATACTCACTGTATATATGTACCTACAGTGTACCCTGTCATAGTGCAGTGCTGGATATATACATACACTCCCTGAATATAGGTACCTGCAGTGTGTCCTCTCATAGTGCAATACATGATATATACACTCACTGTATATAGGTACCTACAGTGTGCCCTGTCATAGTGCAGTACTGGATATATACATATACTCACTGTATATATGTACCTACAGTGTGCCCTGTCATAGTGCAATACTGTATATATATATATATATATATATATATATATATATATATACTCACTGTATATAGGTACCTACAGTGGGCTCTGTCATAGTGCAAAACTGGATATATACATATACTCGCTGTATATAGGTACATACAGTGTGCCCTGTCATAGTGCAATACTGGATATATACTGTATCGGATCACCTGGCACCCCGACTGGGTACCTCCGTTGATGGACGCATCCTAGCTTGCGCCGAGGACTACACGCACCGCACCGGACACCACAACCACCACAGACTCTACAACCGCTGTAGCTTAACTGGAGCCGCGCCGTCTTCCTTCCACCCTGTATGAATCTCCAGCGTCCAGGACTGTGTGGGGAAGACCTCTCCTCCAAGGAGAGTACATTAGGAACAAGAGTTCAGTAGTTAAAGCTCAAGGGAGTATGCAGCGCATAGCAATCCCCAGTGTGATATAGCAATTCCCTCCAAGATGAGACGAGGCTACGTTTTGCAGGGTCAAGTAAAACTCCCTTTTTAATGAAACACCACACATTTTTAAACACTTCACATACACAGTAGGGGCAGTGACTACCTTTGGTCAACCCCTAATTACCTCTGGCCAATCAGACAGGGTTAAGGCGTGGGAGCCTGGAGTCCCCTCCCCCAGGAGCCACCCACTAGGCGTGGCTAACTGCTCATTCTAGCTCTGGCAGTGGAGAGAGTAACATCCCTAGACTCACTTACTCCCCTGCTGGGAGTATGGGGAAACCCCAGGCCATCTCATTATTCAAGAGTCCTTACCCCCATTGTTCATGGTGCCATCTTGTCTGCTAAAACCCTTTTGTTCTGCTATCTCTTGGGTGTTTTAGCAGATACTATTAAGAGGCAGATGGGCAACTCCTGACCAAGTGTATGAGACCAAAGATATTTGACTGCATACCACACAATACAATATTTTTACAGATATAACCACAACATATTATAACCCAGAACATATCTGCAGATAGCTTAGGTCTCAGCACACATTATTTCTGAATGGCGCTCAGACCACATACATACAGTTCAATGGCCATGGAACCAAAGTCTTTCTCATAGTCTTTCATTATATGAATGGGCTCCATGGCATAGCTATCTGGGGTATCACCGCTCACACAGGGCAAGTACCGAATGACCCCCCTGTATTTAAAGGGCCAGAATGAGTGATATACACTCTGGTATGGCCGAATACTGTTTTTAAAGGGCAATATGTCACAGGGCTATAGTCGCAGGGCAGGAGGCTGGCAATAAGTCCTCTCCAGGACAAAGTGGCGAAGGGCACTTCGTCACACATCTCCCCTTTGGGGGGAAGTCTAACCAGGCACCTGACCTTCTGCCGGTCAGTGCCTCCTTTAGACGATCCACCAACCCACAATAAACCAGTGCTAGAGCAGCACCCCCACAACAACAAAGTGCAAGAGCAGCCCACCCACAACAAACAGTTACTGCACCTGGATATTTCACTGTGGTGATGGGGCAACACGCTGAGGGGACTTGAGGGGCAGAGGCCAGCGGCACTCTGCCCTGAGGCCAGCTCTTCTGCTGGTATAACCTGCAGGACATCCTGCTCTGTACAAGGGACAAAGGGAGGGCAGTGGCCGACTGCACTCTGCCCCGCTGTCAGCTCTTCTGCTGGGGTACTTGGGACATATTCCGGCTCAGTAGCCAGGGAAACGTGGGGGTCAGTGGGGGTTAACATTTCCTCTGTTAACCCTGGGGCCACATTAGGAGTTAGCTGGGGAGGGAAATTTGTACTTACCCCCGCCTCCGGTTGTCCCAGTGAGGGTAGCTGTGGATCTGGACAGGCTGTCCAGCATCCCGATAGGTCAGGCGCAGAGACCACGGTCCCATCTGCGCCGTCTGTGAGATTGGTGTCTCCCCTTGTTAGGGTAAGCTGTCGCTGGGGGGAGAGGGCGACACCTTCAGCTCCCTGGGGTTCACACTGCCGCTGGGGGGGAAGGACGACACCTTCGGCCCCCTGGGGTACACACTGCCGCTGGGGAGGAAGGACGGCACCTTCTGCTCCCTGGGGTTCACACTGCCACTGGGGAGGAAGGACGGCACCTTCCGCTCCCTGTGGTTCACACTGCCGCGGCGGAGGAATTACGGCACCTTCTGCTGCCTGGGATACACACTGTCGCTGGGGAGGAAGGACGGCACCTTCTGCTCCCTGTAGGGCCGGTAGAGAGACCTCGGTCCCATCTCTACCTGCCATCTGGAGGTCATCCCAGGACCAGTCAATGAGGTCTGGTTCTGCTTGTCGAGTAGGTTGGGGCTGCACAAAGCTGAGCAGGTGTTGGTAGCCCTGTTCCAGCTCCCACTTTCTCGTTACCAGGTGGGTCATGTCTTTGCTCACATCGCCTTCGTCAACCCAGACATACATGCCCATCCGGTAGTCGTAGATGTCCCAAAACCTAGACCCCTCCATGCTGCCAAGATCAATGTCGTCCTCCAAGGCATCCCATAGTATGCCACCGGAGGGCCTGGTATGCATTGTCTAGCCAGATCTCTCGCCATACCAGGGTCTCTAGTCTTGTCACCCACTCATCCAGGGGCTGCTCTCCCAATAGATACATCTGCATCGCCACACGCTTCTGTAGCTGCTGCTCATCACTGGGGAGACTCTCACCTCGCCGCCATTGGGCATCTTCCAGGGCATCATACCAGAGTTCCTTTCTGTCTGCATCCCTGTAGTCCGCTGCCTCCTCCTCATCATGGAAAGCTGTCCGAAAACTAGCCGGTTCCATCCTGCTGTAGCCAGGGGCGATGTACGGATACTAGCGTTGCCCTCAATTTGTAACTCCAACGTTACCAGTGTCTCCGGGCTGCTTTTCCTCGCACTAGGACGCCATCCCACCACTGCCAGCCAATGTAACGGATCACCTAGCACCCTGACTGGGTACCTCCGTTGATGGACGCGTCCTAGCTTGCGCCGAGGACTACAAGCACCGCACCGCACCGCACACCACAACCACCACAGACTCCACAACCGCCGTAGCTTAACTGGAGCCACGCCATCTTCCTTCCACCCTGTATGAATCTCCAGCATCCAGGACCGTGTGGGGAAGACCTCTCCTCCAAGGAAAGTACATCAGGAACAAGAGTTCAGTAGTTAAAGCTCAAGGGAGTATGCAGCACATAGCAATCCCCAGTGTGATATAGCAATTCCCTCCAAGAACGAGACGAGGCTATGTTTTGCAGGGTCAAGTAGAACTCCCTTTTTAATGAAACACCACACATTTTTAAACACTTCACATACACAGTAGGGGCAGTGACTACCTTTGGTCAACCCCTAATTACCTCTGGCCAATCAGACAGGGTTAAGGCGTGGGAGCCAGGAGTCCCCTCCCCCAAGAGCCACCCACTAGGCGTGGCTAACTGCTCATTCTACCTCTGGCGGTGGAGAGAGTAAGATCCCTAGACTCACTTACTCCCCTGCTGGGAGTATGGGGAAACCCCAGGCCATCTCATTATTCAAGAGTCCTTACCCCCATTGTTCATGGTGCCATCTTGTCTGCTAAAACCCTTTTGTTCTGCTATCTCTTGTGTGTTTTAGCAGATACTATTAAGAGGCAGATGGGCAACTCCTGACCAAGTGTATGAGACCAAAGATATTTGACTGCATACCACACAATACAATATTTTTACAGATATAACCACAACATATTATAACCCAGAACATATCTGCAGATAGCTTAGGTCTCAGCACACATTATTACTGAATGGCGCTCAGACCACATACATACAGTTCAATGGCCATGGAACCAAAGTCTTTCTCATAGTCTTTCATTATATGAATGGGCTCCATGGCATAGCTATCTGGGGTATCACCGCTCACACAGGGCAAGTACCGAATGACCCCCCTGTATTTAAAGGGCCAAATTGAGTGATATACACTCTGGTATGGCCGAATACTGTTTTTAAAGGGCAATATGTCCCAGGGCCATAGTCGCAAGGCAGGAGGCTGTCAATAAGTCCTCTGCAGGACAAAGTGGCGAAGGGCACTTCGTCACATATACATATACTCACTGTATATAGGTACCTACAGTGTGCCCTGTCATAGTTCAGTACTGAATACATATACTCACTGTATATAGGTACCTACAGTGTGCCCTGTCATAGTTTAATACTGAGGACTGTGTGATCTGTATACTTACTGTGTATATATATATATATATATATATATATATATAAACACACTACATTTGTGTTTACATTTGAATTTCGAAATCAAGTTAAAAACCCCTACTTCATGACCAGAATTCAGAGAAATACGGTTATTACTATGTATTCTGGGAACCGTGGCAGAGGCATGCAAATGGGCCCACAAATGCTTTGCTCCTGCAATCCATAACCATATCAAACATGGCTTCCATTAGGCACATGCCTACTGTATCAAACAGCTTTGAGCAAAACTAGGGTTGTATTATACACAAGCTCGGAATTCCACTCACGTACAGCCATTTCAAGGTTACTGCCTATCATCAGCATGGGGCCGGGTAGGTAGTAAACCACAACAATCATTTAATATATATATATATATATATATATATATATATATATATATATATATATGCAAAAAACCCGCCAGACACATAAGATTTCTACACAAGACCGTACGGGGTATAAAATAAACAATTAGGGAGGATGCTAAATGCTCCTCAACCGCCTAACACATAGACAATCCCTGCCATTTTACAACACTAGCTTGCAACTAATAACCTTACCAATCCAAAATGCAGATTAACACACCTAAACAAACGCTTTGCGCTCGGGCACGCAGCCTACTTATCCTACACAGGCTACACGATTAATACACATGCAAAACACTGCCAGACACATAAGACTTTTACACTATTAGGGAGGACGCAAAATAATCCACACCCACGTAACACATAGACAATCTCCGCCATTTTACAAAACAAACTTGAAACTAATAACATTACCATTCCAAAATGCTGAATTACACACCTAAACAACGGTTTGCCCTCGCGCACCCAGCCTATTTACACTACACACTTCACACATTGCTGACACTTACACCTCAGTTCAGCAACAGTGCAAATGTACATTGTATGCTGCACGAAAATCAAAAAAGATTGTTAGCTCTTCAGGATATTGCTTGCTGCATATATTAATTACAGATAGGTAAAGTATATTCATTTATGATTTTATTAATTCATTATCATTACAAAATACATATAGACAAAAATAAAAAAGGACCAGACGACAGGATCGCAAAAAACGCTGAAGGCGTTCAGCACACGGCTCACTATGAGCGCCAAGGGTGCTCAGAGGACCAAAAATAGACCAGGGTAGAGGTTCGCAATGAGCGCCAAAAGGCGATCAGCGTGGACCTTGTATTATACAGTGGAAACATATTTTGGAGCCAGATGTAGACATTAAATTAGCCCTTGCTCCCAGGCTCCTGCCCTGAATAAAGATACTAAGGAGACATTTTTCCTCCAAACCACTCCCATGTTTGTGTTCTTGTTGTTTGACCTGAGCTGGTTCCATGGCTTCACTTAGCAGCCAAGGAATATTGACAAGCCAACTGCCTTAATTCCAAGACATGACATCATCAGCATTACATCATTCTGTCATGTGTAAATTGCAATACCACCCTATGGCTTTACTTCTATGAATCAAGCAATCATTAAATATCAGTGACGTTTTTAACTTAAAAAGATATGGAAGTTTTCTGGATTTAACTAGTTATGGTAAATACCTGTGTAACTATTTACTAGCATATACTTTACTAGTAACTTGCCCGTCATAAATTACGGTATAATATCTTCAATTCTCTGTGCTGTCTCTCTCTGCGCTATCTCACTCTGTGCTCTCTCTCCCTCTCTGTGCAATCTTTCTCTATGTGCCCCCTCTCATTCTCTGTACACTTCCTCTCTCTGTACCCCCTCTCTCTGTGCCCTCTCTATCTGTGCCCTCCCTCTCTCTATGCCCTCTCTATGTGCTTTCTATCTCTCTGTGTGCCCTCTCACTCTCTGTGCCCTTTCTCTCTGTGCCCTCCCTCTCTCTCTGCCCTCTCTGTCTGTGCCCTCTCTCTGTCTGTTACCTCTCTGTGTGATCTCTATCTCTCGGTGTGCCCTCTCACTCTCTGTGTGGCCTCTCTGTCTGCTCTCTCTTTCTGGGCCTTCTCTCTCTCTGTGACCTCTCTCTCTGTGCTCTCTGTCAGTCTATGTGCCCTCGGCGTCTCTGCGCACTTTTTGTCTCTCTGTGCCCTCCCTCTCTCTCTGCCCTCTCTCTGTCTGTTACCTCTCTGTGTGATCTCCATCTCTCGGTGTGCCCTCTCACTCTCTGTGTGGCCTCTCTGTGTGCTCTCTTTCTGTGCCTCCTCTCTCTCTGTGAGCTCTCTCTCTGTGCTCTCTGTCTCTCTATGTGCCCTCTCTGTGCCCTCTGCGCTCTTTTTGTCTCTCTGTGTGCGTGCTCTCTCTGTACCTCCTTCTGCTCTATGCGCATTGTCGGCCGGGACGTGCGCTTATTTAGTAAGCACTGCTCAGACGTCACATCACTTTTGTCAATTATTATAGTGGATTTTATTACTAAGTGCTTAGAAGCTATGTTTTTACAGCCTAAAATCATACAAATAGTTCCTGTAGGGGCATGGCTTCTCCAGCTCACAAAGACCATCTCTCAGCAATATGCTCAACTTGCTGCTGAGCCATAGTTCACGATAGACTAGGACCCTACAGAGCTTATAAGCACTTTTTCATACAATAACAAATATAAAAGTAAATACATACACAGGTACCTAGTAAAATCTAGGAACATTTAAAGTAATAATCAATACTCCTATAGATACATACATAATACATGTATATTTTCAGTCTTATAGCATGCCAAATATAACAGAGGGACACATATTATAGAAAACAGATGCACTATTTGGCAGTGTTAATGCTATTCACTACCAGTGGCAGCTGCTTGAGCACCGTGTCCACATATTAGAACAGACAGTATTAGAAAAACAATTTCAGATTTACTGGAGAATGAAAGAGGAACATGTAGTGGAAGTAATAGCGATATTTGTCCTGAAATGTAGAATTGTTCATTCAAAAAAAGTTTTTTTTTGAGTTGGTGAGAGGACTATTGTCTTAAACAAAAAACTGTATCTATAAAACAGGTGAGAGATATGCGATGTACCACAGATAAAATAACGTTTAAAAAACAGTTAAAGTATATATACAATTAAATTACCTCTACGTGGTAAATTGTAGCTCGTAACGTAGCCTGTAAGACTTACTACTATTAAATTAGCCTCTTAAAACAACCCACAGTGGAACTTCGCGGCTGCAAATCCTATGTTCCGATTGCGATATTAAATTATTATTATTATTGTAA
Organism: Discoglossus pictus; assembly: GCA_027410445.1. Taxonomy (NCBI): domain Eukaryota; kingdom Metazoa; phylum Chordata; class Amphibia; order Anura; family Alytidae; genus Discoglossus; species Discoglossus pictus. The sequence goes on from CM050167.1 coordinate 244,344,170, forward strand.
TTATTGTTTATTTGTAACGCGCCAACATATTCCGTAGCGCTGTACATAAGATAGGTTCCAGGTAAAGGTAAATACAAATCAACACAAAGCAAAGCAAGAAGGGCCCTGTCTTTGAGCCTCGAATCCAGTGTCCATGGTGCTTTCCCCAAAGCACATTGCAGGATTGAAACTCACAGACGCACAACATAAAGGTATTGTGTGTGGTAAAGGAGGGAGATAGAGGTGATAAGCGTGTTAGGGTGGAAGGTGATGCGCTTCTTTAAAGAGATGCTTTTTTAGTGAGGTTTTGAATGTTTTGAGGCAGGACAATCTGGTGGAGCCAAGCAAGGAGTTCCAGAGAATAGGGGCAGCACAAGAAAAATGAGAGTGAGAGGAGGTGACAAGAGTTGTAGAAAGAAGAAGGTCATTAGCAGAACAAAGAGGACGGGTGGGGGAGTATTTGGATATGAGAGCAGAGATGTACAGCGGAGCGCTATTGTTGAGGGCTTTGTAAGTTAGGGGAATGATTTTACATTTTATTCTGGAGGCTAAGGGAAGCCAGTGGAGTGATTGACAGAGAGGTGATGACGACACTGAACGTTGTGTACGAAAGATGAGTCTATCAGAGGCGTTAATTATGGATTGAAGCGAGGATAGTCAGGTGGTGGGTAGGCCAACAAGAAGCTAGTTGTAGTAGTCAAATTGAGTGATGATGAGAGAGTGTATTAGGATTCAGGACTTGTAAGCTTTGATATTTAGTTAGATCACAATATACAATCTACCTGACGTCTATTACAATCTTTTTTGGATGATTGGATAACAATTAGTCTTGACACACTTTATATTTAATTAGATCAATACAAAAATCAATATGCAGTGTATACAAACTTATCAAATGTGGATTAACAATTTATTTTAATACAATCTATATTTGGTTAGCTCACTATAGGAGTATATAAACAATGTATATTCACATATTCTAATTGTCGAACTATGAGACGTCGTCACGCTTTACGTGGTGCGTACCACTTAGGCAATGAGAGTCAAAGGTGCTCATTGTTTGCGAGCCTCACGAAGCGAGGCGATAACTCGGAGCACTTAGGCGATCAGCGCCGAAGGCGCCCATCGCCTGCGAGCCTCGCGTAACGAGCCATTAGCGAGGTGAGCCGTTAAGGCACTAAAACTTGCAGGACTTGGGCGATGAGCGCCAAAGGAGCTCATTGCCAGTGAGCCTTGTGAAGCGAGGTGAGCAGTGGAGGCAATGAAAAACGCAGGACTTAGCCTCCAAACACTTAAGAAACGTGGGATTGCCTTAGGCTGCAAGCAGTTGACGAACGCAGGACTTAGAAAGAAAAAAAATTACGAGACGCGAGACTTAGCAAAAAAAAGTACAAGTTAGGAAAAATACAATGTTAAAGGCCAAACCGCGCAAGGCAAAAAACCCAAAACACACAGAAAAAGAAAAAAAACATCACACACAGCACGGGGGAACAGCCAGGACGTCTGGGAGTGAGGTGGAGCGCAAATTTAAGTCCATTTTGCCGATTTTCGACACTCTAAGTGATAAAAAAAATGTCGGCCAATAAAAATGAAAACGAGGCTACACAACCCTGGACCAGGCAAAACAATGCCAAACGCGTACCACTTTCACCCAGGAACATACAAAGTACAAAATACACTATTACAAAGAACAGCAAATGCTTGCGAACCGCGTAGCACATAGACAAACAACGCTATTTTACAATCCTAACTTGCCAATAACAACATTACGCATCTAAAGTAGCGCTTTACACAAATAAACCAACAGTTTGCCCTTGCGCTGGACATTATATGCTGCAGGACAATAAAAAGAGATTGTTACCTCTTCAGGCTATCGATTGTTACATACATTAATTAGAAAAAGATAAACTATATTAATTTATTATTAAATTAATTAATTAATTAGTTTTTTTAAAAATAGATTGCGGAGCCAGAGAACACGTGAGGAGAGGCTCGCAATGAGCGCTGAAGGTCCTTAGAGTATAAAAAGCTTAACATTGGGTACCAAAAAGCATTGCCATGGCTTCAAATTTTATTGACTGTCATTTTTTGACGGGCAAGTCGCTAGTAATCTTATAAAGTTTGGTTAGAACAGTCTATTATTTGGTTAGTGCAATACAGAAATGATACACAGATTGTATAAACAATCAGCTGTCTATTTGATACAGTATATATGATATTAATAATCAGCAGTATACCCTGTTACTCTATGAGAGCAGTAAATAGCAAAATAAGGTATAGCTATTTATATTGCAGTTAGAATATAGAAATATATATTGAAGCAATATGTATATTGTATCTGAGATTGCAAGATACAATAACCTTTGTATTTGGCAAGCCATTATTTTTTTATTGGTCTTATGTCAAAAATTATTACATTTAATTAAATTTATCAAATCAGTCAATTCAATCAATAAAGACGTAAAACAGTTTTGTTGATCGTGTGATACAAGATTATACATTGAGTATTGTTAAGTGTGGTTTGTTGTATAAATGTTTTTAATAATTGGTTTTGTAACATAGTTAAATGGTTAGATTATTGAATAAAGTCAATCAAACTGTTGTAGGGAATATGGGCACAGATTGAAATATATTGATTAATGCCTACAGTCCGGAATGAAGGTACTAATTAGTCTTGGTTATGAAAGGGGCATAGGTTTATGCCAAAGAATGACAGTCAGATTTGTTCACAGACAGGACTGTCAGGACAGACAGAAAAGATCAGGACAATAGACCAGAAAAGACGAGACAAGCAGGAAAAAACAGACAAGAACCAGGAAAGACAATAGTACAGAAAAAGCAAAGACCCAGAAAGAAAAGCAAGACCAAGATCCTCCTCTTTGCCTATTACATAAACTGTTTCTTCCATCTTCACAAGTTTGATTTCCACCAATCAAAATAGGTTACTCCCTGTTTTCATGTACAGTTATAATTAGAATGTATATGCATAAAATGTTGTGTATATCTGTTTATATTCGCTTGAGAGCACTATGGTTACAAGTATTAACATGAGTTATTATTAATATATGTGGATCCTGTCCCGGATCATGCCTGCCAAGTATTTTGGGCAATCGACTACACCATTGTACTTAATCTTAACACCTGCTCTGATAATGTTATTTAGATCAATGTTAATTTTTCATCAGTAAAATCCTAGTACCCTAGTAAATCCTAGTAATATTTTTAATTGTTGTGAATTCTACTGATTAGCCAATGTAAAAAGTGACCAGAGTAATAAACAGTTGAGTCATATTATGTCACGTGATGCTCTTGAGGCATGATGAGTCACGTATTTGACACCCATTGTAGTCATCATTAAATGTCTAAAAAAATGGCACAGAAAAGCTGAAGGCAGATCATTAAATTAACTTTAACTTTTATTCTAAAACCTTAAAAGCATAGGCTGGTTAAGACATACCGTATTTATCGGCGTTTAACACGCACTTTTTCTCCCTGAAAATAGGGGGCAAATGATAGGTGCGTGTTATACGCCGATATTGGGACAAGAAAGTCCCCCTTTTTGCCTATTCCTGTACATTGTTTTCCTCGCAATACGTGGTGGTTTATTACGCCAGAAAAATCTAAATATTGTATTCTGGAATTGATCTATTTCCCTCATACACAGATTAATTGGTAAAGTTCGGAAGAGATACAAAATTTTTGGAAGCACTGTCATTTTTATTGATGTTATACCTCCCGTCCATGATATATCGTATTTAGACCAGGTCCTTAAGTCCTCAGTCAACTGTCTAATTAATGGTGGAAAGTTAGCTTTATATAGACCCGCTAAATTTTTGGTAAGTTTAATTCCAAGGTACTTGATTGAATTTATAGGCCATTGAAAATTGTATGCCGCCTTCAACGTTTCTATTATAGGCCCTGGAACCCCTACCCCCAAGGCCTCAGTTTTTTCTTCATTAATTTGTAGCCCTGACATGGTCCCAAATTCCCTTAGAGTTTACAGGGTCCGTTAGAGTGCATAAGAGATTATCTGCGAATAGTGAGCATTTCAGGTGGTGGTGACCTATCTGCAGACCCCTGATCTCCCCTTCTGCTCTTATTTTTTGAGCTCCATAGCCAGAGGAGACAGGGGGCACCCTTGCCTGGTACCCCTTTGGATGTCTACCAAATCCTCTCCTGTCCTGGGTAATCTTATATGAGCTTCAGGACTTTTATATAGTGTTCTGATTAGACGTATAAAGTTTCCTTTAATACCGAATTTAGCTAGTACTGCATATAGATAAGGCCACTCTACTGTGTCAAATGCCTTCTCCATATCCAGTGCCAATACACAAAGAGGTGTCTTACTTTGGGAGGCCAAGTGTATAACATTCATGGTCCTACGGATATTATCTACCGTTTGTCTATGTTGTATGAACCCGGTCTGGTCCTTGTGTATTAGGGTTGGGAGAAACTTTGCCATTCTATTTGCTATAATTTTGGTTAATAATTTAATATCCCCGTTCATAAGGGATATGGGTCGATAATTTTTCGGCTCCAGGGGATCCCTCCCCTCTTTAGGAAAGATTACTAAGTTCGCTTTATTGAGTTCCGGGGGCATAGATCCCCCATTTAGTATGGCATTAAATAGACAACAAAGATAAGGGGCTAAAATGTTCCCAAATACTTTGTAATAAGAGTTGGTGAAGCCCTGGGGCCTTCCCTGATTTCAGACTTTTAATGGTTTCTAATATCTCCTCTACCCCTACTTCCGCATTCAAATCTTCCATATTTTGCTCTGAGGCTTTAGGAAGATCGCAGGAATCCAGATAAGATCTAAGAGCTTCCGGGCTCGGGTTTATCTTTGTCGAATAGATCAAATTATAAAAGTCCCTAAATGTGTGTTTAATTTCGCTTTGACTCACTGTTGTCTTCCCAGCCGTAGTTCTAATCCTCAGAATTCTAGACAATGCTGTTTTAGACCGAAGCTTCCGTGCCAGAAAGGAGTCTGGTTTATTAGCCTTGGAATAAAACAGCTGATTCGTCCGTCTCAGGGCACTCTCTGTCTTGTGCGAAAGCAAGGCATCAAGTTCTAATCTAGTGTCATCTATTCTATGGCGGAGTTTGGTGGAGGGGTGTGTTTGATTCTGTAATTCTTTGTAGTAAGTTCCTGTTCCTGACGTATACTATTTTTTTTCATGGCAGATGCCATCTTGATACACATCCCCCTGATATAGGCCTTATGGGCCATCCACACCCATTCTATATTAGACCCTGGGGTATTATTTAGTTCAAAATATTGTTGCATCTCTTTCTGCATCTGGCCCATAAGTGCCGGGTCTGTTAACATACGTTCATTTATTTTCCAGGAATATGGAGTCCTTGTGTCTCCACCAAGATCCATATCCAAGGAAACTGCTGAATGGTCTGACCACGGGCATACCAAAATTTCTGAGCCCCTGGTTTGGTCAAAAAACTTTGAGGTTACCAAGATCGTGTCTATCCGTGAATAGGTCCCATGCGTATGTGAGTAATAAGTATATTCGCGACTATTAGGATGAAGTCCCCTGCAAGCATCCACTAAACCCAATCTATCTAATACCCCTTTAATCTGTTGTAGCTTCCGCGAATATCTATTAGTGGCCTGGGAACTCGAATGATCTAGCCCATGCTCTAGAACAAGATTGAAGTCCCCCCCTATCACCACCAGACCATCTGACCAAGGTTCTACTTTTTTCAACATTTGTAGTAGACTTTTATGGGGTGCCACCGTGACCGGGTAGAAGGATACCAGCGTTAATTTGATTTCTTGAATTGTTCCCCGCAAAATGACATAATGCCCATCCTTATCTATCAATTTGGAGTCTATCTGAAAGGGCAAGTTACGGTGAATAAGAATGGTGGCTCCCGCTTTTTTGGACCTTTGGGTTGAAGAGTGGAAAATGGGATATTCCTTGTTTAAATATGAAGGAATATGATTTTTTGCAAAATGCGTTTCCTGCATAAATATTATAGACGGTTTCTTTGTCTGATAGTACAGGAAGGCTTTTCTTCTTTTAAATTGGGAATTAAAGCCCTTAACGTTGTGTGTTAAAAAACTATACTTCTCCTTCAAAGCTCTAGCCATTTCTGTTTTGCAGCCTAAGATAGTTTGGTCTAATCATCTTACCTTGTTTTAGTATTAGCCGGGGTGGATGGGGCGACCGGAGAGGCGCTTGAGCAAAGACAAAAGGCTCCTTGAAGCTGTTGCAGTGATGAGAGTCGAGCACGCAATTCTGGAAGTGAGAAACATAACAAGAAGACAGGTTAACAATTGAGGAGTTCACGAGAAGATCAATATCTTTGCAGTTATCAAGGAGTACTATCATACATATTGCTTTTAATACACATAGCTTCCTACGCCAATCGTATATCCTGGCTTCTAGGGGAAAGAGTAATGAACCTGCCATTCTCTAATACAGCCCCGTTAGGAAGGGGTAATAGATTTCTTTGAGGTACAAAAGTTCCAAATAAGGAGAGGGGGGATTCCCTCGACACTGCAGATTATTTAAGCAACATTATAACTAGCAACATATTAACTAGCTGAAAAAAAGAATCACAACTGTAAAAAGCAACATTTTTGAAGATTAAGAAGTTCTCCAGCCACCGAAATCCAGATAAATAAGTCCCGTGCATCAGCAAGGCAAATTCCTGGACCCCTCCAGCTGATTTTCTTTTTTTTTTCCTTTATTTTCAGAGTTTTCTTTTAATTGTTAATTATTAAGTTCCTTCCATTTCTGTACAAATCCTCAGTTCCTCTCCCCGAGTCTTGGTGTGTCTTTCTGGAGGGTTAGTCATGGCATCTAATGTGTCAGCCTCTCCAAGTCTGCTTTTACTCCTAAGAGGAACCGTGGTCCACTGTCTCTTAGGGAGAGGATTCAGGGTCGCACGCTGACCTTCAGGGTCTCTATGTCCGCCATCAGAAGTTATATGTAGCATTTGTAGCAATGACTGGCAGTCTTCCAAACTGTGGGCCGTGTGGGTTTTTCCATTATATTGAAAGATCAGGGCAAAAGGGAAGCCCCATCGGTATTGGATGCCATGTTGGATGAGTATTCCCAATGCCGGTTTCATTTCTCTTCTCCTGGTCAACGTGATAGGGGAAAGGTCTGCAAACACCATAAGCTGAGCATCATCTGGTCCTCTAAGATCCGAGATCTTTCGGGTTGCAGCTAGAATTAAGTCCCTTGACTGTTGTCGGGAGAATCGAACAATTACATCTTTAGGGGTATCCATATTACGAGAAGCTCCTAGCGCCCTATGCGCTCTTTCTTTATCAATGTCCGCTTCTGCCCCTTCTGGTAAGATCACAGTAAGCAAGTCCATAATATATCTTCATAGATTCATTATCGCTTTTGGTATCCCCCTTATTCATATGTTATGTCTTCTAGATCGATTCTCTAGATCTTCATACTTGTCCTCTAGAGCCGCTATGCGTGACGCGTTGTGATGCGTCTCCCTCCTGTCTCTATCCTGTGCTTCAACCATTTGGTCCACTGTTTCTTCTAGTTCCTGGGTTCTTTGACCTAGGTCCTGGATGTCTTTCCTGATTGCATCCACCGTTTTAGTCGTGTAAGCTTGAAACAGTTTTTCAATTTGTGCCATCGCACTCTAGGATAGATTTATATCCACCTGGGCTGCATTTTGTATGTCCTCCCCCTCCGATTCCTCAGAAGGGTAAGATATCACCTCACCAGGGGTTTCGGGGGGTTTGCAGTAGTCCGTAATTCTCTTAAGTGGGAGGGATTTTTTACTTTTTCCCATCTTGGGCTTCAGTGGACCCTCCACAGAATATGGTATACTAAAGTTGCTGCGTAGGTGTATGCCCCTTTCAGGGATGTGTTTTTGTTAGAGTAGGATTCCGGCTTGTTGTTTTACAAGTTGTGGCGTACTGGGTTGCTATGCCATGATCTGTCAAGGTCTCCCCCTGTGAATCATATTAGGCCTGCATTTCTCTCTTTTCACATGCAAGCAATGTTCAATAAGCAAGTAGAGTAGTTAAATTGATCTTAGTAATTGGTAATCTTGTTGGTTTGCAAGTGAAGCCTGAAAGCTGCAGCCCTGAATAGTAATGCCAAACTGCTTTGCCAATTATCACACTTGTCATGTGTGTCAGACTTTACTTCCTGGGTATTACTCATATACTACTACTTCTTCTCCTGGCCTGAGGTCTACTATGGCCGTCACCCGTTTTCGCTGGCTTTTTTTTATTATCTTCCCCCCGTCTTGCCGCCCTTTGGGCTCCAGTTCTGGGTACAGACCCCCCAGCACCCCTCCGGCCGGAACCAGCCGCCACCGGACCCTTTTGGGGAGATGTTGCAAGGCTTTCAGGGTAAGTGTAGCACCTGGGCCTAAAACCGGAGTTCTCTCCGTGTGGCAAGCTAAAATGGCCGCCGCCCGATCTCCCCAGGTCTATGCCTAGCCACCAACTGATAGGGCCCCCTGGTCAGACCTCAGCACGCTGCCCAGTCGGATCTCCGATGTGCCGATCCTCTAAGGCTCTCCCAGGCTTTCTCCTCCAGTACCTTTCAGCAGGGGGGCAGCTGATTGCGTTGGGGATGCTTCTCCCCTTCTGTCTCCGCCGTGGAGCCGCTGTGCCTCCCGTCGTGGACCCCAAAAGAACTGCGGGGGTCCCGGGTCGCCCTCTCTGCTCCCCCACCCTCTTTGGGGAAGTTTGTGGGACTCTAAGGGCGTTTAATAAGCCCAATTATGTAGTTTTGTGCTGGAGCTCTGAACAAACACGTCCGGCTCCTTGTAGGTACAAGCTCCGCCTCCCAAGTTTTTTTTTTTTAAGGGTTTTGAGAATAAAAGTTATATTTTAATTTAATGATCTGCCTTCCGCTTTTCTCTGCCATTTTTTTTGATAAATGTAATGATGACTACAATGGGTGTCTTTTCTTTCTCTTCTGCTTTAAAATATAATTAATTTACACTCGTCATCTATTTTGTTCTCCACTATATTCAACCCATATAGAACATATAAAATTGTAGATTATATTATAAATTAAGATACTATATATTTATTATTAAATGTATATAAGTATATTATATTATTTGGTTATAATTAGAGGACTGTCTCTCTACTTTAAGTAGTTTATCTTTCCTCCCTTTTTTTGAAATTCATAATACGAAGTTGAACAATTCCAAGAAATTGTGTTAATCATCCGGACTCATTTTGCTACATCAGAAATGTGGTTTTACTCCACTTATTAAGAAGTGTTATGAGCTTTACTTTGGATGCAAAGTCGTGACCAAGATAAAAGTTGGGCCCCTCATTTTTGTCAAGCTTCTCACAAATTGGTCAGCAGGCTCTACGCACATGAATTTTGCTGTTCCAATGATTTGGAGAGAAAGACACACTGTGACATATCCAGATTTACCATCTGCCAGTATAACTGTCTTCTTTCTTCGTCATGTTCGCTGGCTTTGCCTCTGCAGCTCCTGTCCTCCGTCCGGAACTACCCCGGTGCATTGCACCAGGTGCACTGGCGGTAGATCCACCCCTTCTGCCTGTCTTGGGAGTAGAGTTGAATTGCACCACTCAGCGCCACCGTTTTTTTCTCTTTAAACTGTATCCCCCTAGATTTGGCTCCTACGCCCATTGGTGGGAGGTTACTGACAATGATTAGGGTTCATGCAGGAAGACTTGGTAGACCAGAATGTAGGAGTAAGCCCAAGACACCACTCTAATCCTGGGGAACACTACTTCCATATGTTTGAGGTAAGAAGTGTAGACCAGGGCTGGAGCTTGTCCCAGGGCCAGGCCGAGGGTTCCTGACAATGGACAATGAGGAGTCTTCCAGTTGGTAATTTTCACTTCCAGTGAAAGTTTCTGAATCAAAGACTTAACAGACCACTGTAGTTTGGGAAAGATGTCACTTGTTTGTCAAGTATGTAACAAACTAACAAGATTAGCAGCTAAGCAAGATAGAGAACATTTTTATAAGATTCTGCTTGTGCCATGGGGGATTCCATCTTAGTCTGCTAGTCTGCCTGTGGGAGATGTATTCTGAGGGGCCTTACTCTGAGTTCCATTGTCAAGTGTGCTGTTTGGAGAGCAATGTTCAGCACAACTGAATATATATCTTATATGAATCCTCAGTTCATCTCACTAATCTTTATTCCTAATGTCTTTAGGAATAAAGACAAAGTGTCCACCATCATTTCAGAAAATTTGAATACAATAGTTAATAGGTTTTTAAACATTGTAAAAATATTTTGTACATTATGATGTCAAGTTCTTCAAAAGTGAATACTGTAAATATGACATATACATTATCTCACAAAAGTGAGTACACCCCTCACATTTTTGTACATATTTTATTTATTATTTATTTTCACGTGACACTGAAGAAATGACACCCTGCTACAATATAAAGTAGTAAGTGTACAGCCTGTATAACAGTGTAAATTTGCTGTACCCTCAAAATAACTCAACACACAGCCATTAATGTCTAAACCATTGGCAACAAAAGTGAGTACACCCCTAAGTGGAAATGTCCTAATTGGGCCCAAAGTGTCAATATTGTCTGTGTCCACCATCATTTTCCAGCACTGTCTTAACCCTCATGGGCATGGAGTTCACCAGAGCTTCACAGGTGCCACTGGAGTCCTCTTCCCCTCCTCCATGATGACATCACGGAGCTGGTGGATGTTAGAGACCTTGAACTCCCCCACCTTCCATTTGAGGATGCCCCACAGATGCTCAATAGGATTTAGGTCTGGAGACATGCTTGGCCAGTCTATTACCTTTACCTTCAGCTTCTTTAGCAAGGCAGTGGTCGTATTGTGTTTGGGGTCGTTATCATGTTGGAATACTGCCCTGCGGCCCAGTCTCCGAAGGTAGGGGATCATGCTATGCTTCAGTATGTCACAGTACATGTTGGCATTCATGGCTCCCTCAATGAACTGTAGCTCACCAGGGCGGGCAGCACTCATGCAGGCCCAGACCATGACACTCCCACCACCGTGCTTGACTGTAGGCAAGACACACTTGTCTTTGTATTCCTCACCTGGTTGCCTCCACACTTGCTTGACACCATCTGAACCAAATAAGTTTATCTTGGTCTCATCGGACCACAGTACATGGTTCCAGTAATCCATATCCTTAGTGTGCTTGTCTTCAGCAAACTGTTTGTGGGCTTTCATGTACATCATCTTTAGTAGAGGCTTCCTTCTGGGACGGCAGCCATGAAGATCAATTTGATGCAGTGTGCTGTATATGGTCTGAGCACTGACAGGCTGACCCCCCCCCCCCCCCATTCAACCTCTTCAGCAATGCTGGCAGTGATCATGCGTCTATTTCCCAGAGACAACCTCTGGATATGACGCTGAGCACGTGCACGCAACTTCTTTGGTCAACCATGGCGAGGCCTGTTCTGAGTGGAACCTGAACTTCCAGTGACCAGTATGAGACAGTGTGAGAGTGATAACACCAAATTTAACACACCTGCTCCCCATTCACACCTGAGATCTTGTGACACTAACAAGTCACATGACACCGGGGAGGGAAAATGGCTAATTGGGCACAATTGGGACATTTCCACTTAGGGGTGTATTCACTTTTGTTGCCAATGGTTTAGACATTAATGGCTGTGTGTTGAGTTATTTTGAGGGGACAGCTAATTTACACTGTTATACAGCCTGTACACTTACTACTTTACATTGTAGCAGAGTGTCATTTCTTCAGTTTTGTCACATGAAAATATATAATAAAATATGTACAAAAATGAGAGGGGTGTACTCACTTTTGTGAGATACTGTAAGTAGACTGTTAAATGTACATTGCAATGCATTAACGAGAAGAGCTACTTATTCTAATTATGCATCAATCATTAATACATTACAACAAATAGTTACATAGTAATTTAGGTTGAAAAAAGACTTTAGTCCATCAAGTTCAACCTTTTTAGATCTCCTCTGATCTGCAATACGCAATAATTGTTCATTGATCCAGAGGAAGGCAAACAGAAAAAAAAATAGTGAAACTTTGCCAATTGTCTCAACTGGGAAAAAATTATAAAATTCCTTCCTGACCCCAGATACTGGCGATTGTATTCATCCCTGGATTAATACTCCCTCTCTATTTATCCAGGATAGCCCTTAATGCCCTTTTTATTTAAAAAATATATCAAATCCCTTTTTAAAGTTATCTATCGAATCCGTAGTCACCACCTCCTTTGGTAGAGAATTCCACAGATTAACCATCCTTACTGTGAAGAACCCTTTTCTTTAAGGTGAAATCTTTTTACTTCTAATCTCAAAGGATGTTCCTTTGTCAGTTGAAAACCTCTTGGAATAAAAAGTTCCCTTGACAAATCCTTGCATTGACCCAGGATATATTTATATAGGGTAATCATGTCCCCTCTTAGACAACTTTTTTCTAGAGTAAATACGTTTAATTTGGTTAGTCTTTCTTCATAACTTAGCCCCTCAATTGCCTTTATTAGCTTTGTTGCCCTTCTCTATACTTTTCCCAGCTCTAAAATGTCCTTTTTTTGTAGTGGTGCCCAAAATTGTACTCCGTATTCCAAATGAGGGCATACTAGGGATTTGTATAGTGGCAGAATTATATTTGCTTCCCTTGCTTCTATAGCCTTCTTAATACATGCTAATATTTTACTTGCCTTTGCAGATGCTGCTTGGCATTGAGCACTGTTATCTAGGAGGTTGTCCACAAGTACTCCCAAATCCTTTTCAATATCTGATACCCCAGATTTGCTCCATTAAGATTATAAATTTGCAGGGCTATTTCTCCTTCCCAGATGCATAACTTTACATTTATTCGTATTAAATCTCATCTGCCACTTAGATGCCCATTCCTCTAATTTATGCAAATCACTTTGGAGGGAAAGTACATCATTTTCTGATTTAATTACCTTGCACAACTTTGTGTCATTAGCAAAAATGGAGACACAACTCTCTAATCCCACTTTCAAATCATTAATAAATATGTTAAAAAGGAGGGGACCTACTTCTGAGCCCTGAGGAACCCCACTTACCACATTAGTTCAATCGGAGAATGCTCCATTTACAACAACCCTTTGCTTCCTGTCTTTTAGCCAGCTCTCAATCCATAAGCAAATATTTATGGCAATTCCTGTATCCCATAGTTTGCTCAAAAGTCTCCCATGTAGCACTGTATCAAAAGCCTTTGTAAAATCCAAATAGACTACATCCACTGAGTTACCTTGATACAAGTTCCTACTAACCTTCTCATAGAAACTAATTAGGTTTGTTTGACATGACCTATCCTTCATAACGCCATGTTGGCTCCTACTTATAATCCTGTTTGAATAGACATATTCCTGTATATTATCCATTATTAACCCTTCTAAAAGCTTTCCCACTACCGAAGTAAGGCTCAGTGGTCTATAATACCCCGGCTTTGCTCTTGCTCCTTTCTTAAATATAGGTATCACCTCTGCCTTTCTACAGTCATCTGGTAGAGACCCTTTTTGAGTGAATCTTGAAAAATTATATATATAAATATTAAAATAAATTTCATAAAAGTAAATAGATGAAAATGTATATTATATTCCTGGTGACATCCAGAAACTTCCCATGTCCTTTAACAACATGAGCCAGATGTTTTAATTAGACTCTCTGATTATAATAATAATAAATCAGTGATGTAAAAACAATATTCAAAATTACATTTACTTTCAAAGATCAGACTCAACTGCAGCTGCTTTTTTCTAGAGTAAATACGTTTAATTTGGTTAGTCTTTCTTCATAACTTAGCCCCTCAATTGCCTTTATTAGCTTTGTTGCCCTTCTCTATACTTTTCCCAGCTCTAAAATGTCCTTTTTATGTAGTGGTGCCCAAAATTGTACTCCGTATTCCAAATGAGGGCATACTAGGGATTTGTATAGTGGCAGAATTATATTTGCTTCCCTTGCTTCTATAGCCTTCTTAATACATGCTAATATTTTACTTGCCTTTGCTATCTCAACATTATAAGGTTAATGTGCATAGTCAGCTTTGTCCAGCGGGCAGTGCTAAATTTTCAGGCACACAGTTTTAATGACAATTTATATGTTCTCCCCTCCCCTGTGTCTCATTCCCCCCTCTGTGTCTCTTACCCCCTTTACCTCCCCGGTGTCTGTTCCACCTCCCCTATGTCTCTTGCCCCGCTGTCCCTCCCCTGTGTCTCTTCCCCCCTCCCCTGTGTCTCTTTCCCCCCTCCCCTGTGTCTCTTCCCCCCCTCTCCATCCCCTGTGGCTCTCCCCCCTCCCCTGTGTCTCTTTCCCCCCTCTCCCTCCCCTATGGCTCTCCCCCCTCCCCTGTGTCTCTTCCACCCTCTCTTTCTCCTGTGTCTATTTCCCCTCCCCTGGCTCTCTTTCTCCCCTCTCCCTTGTGTCTCCTCCCCCCCCCCCCTCCCTCCCTCCCCTTTGTATCTTTTTATCCCACTCCCGCCCCTGTGTCTCTTCCCCGCCTCTCCCTTCCCCTGTGACTCTCCCCCTCTGTCTCCTTCCCCCTTCCCCTGTGTCTCTTTTCAGCCCTCTCCCTCCCATATCTCTCTTTCCCCCTCTCTCCCTGCTCTGTGTCTCTTCCCCCCTCTCCCTCCCCTGGGTCTTTTCCCCCCTATCCCTCCCTTGTGTCTCTTCCTTGCTCTCCTGTGTCTCTTCCCCATCTCCCTCTCCTGTGTCTCTTAACCCCTGCTTCCTCCCCCTCTTTCCCCCCTTATCTTCTTCCCTCCTTCCCCCTTATCCTCCTCCCTCCTTCCCATCCTCCTCCTCCTCCTCATCCTCCTCCCTCCCTCCCATCCTCCTCCCTCCTTCCCCTCATCCTCCCTCCTTCCCCTTAACCTCCTCCCTCCTTCCCATCCTCTTCCCTCCTTCCCCTCATCCTCCTCCTCCCTCCTTCCCATCATCCTCCCTCGTCCCTTTCCCTCATCTTCCTCCTCCCCCCTTCTTCTTCTCCTTTCTCCTCTCTCCTTACTATCAGGCGAGCAGCTCCTGTTGGGAGGAGGAGGGGGAAAGATGGAGGAGACACATGGGATCGGGTGATGCGAGCCTGCTCATTGCGCCCCCTACTGGCAGGAACCAGGTACTGGGGAGTGATGCGAGGTCCAGCGCTCATCACGCCTCCAGCGTTCATCACGACCCACCACTGGCAGGAACCAAGTACGCTGTGACGACGTCGCTGGCTGCAATGAGTGCCTTTGGCACTCATTGCAGCCTAAGTGTGGAGCGCCTGCTTTGTGAGGTTTGCATGTGTGATAGCCCCGCTGGCTGCAATGAGCACCTTCGGCGCTCATTGAAGCAAGTAGTGCGTCTTGCTTTGCAAGGCGCGCAAGCGTGTTGACAAATCGCAGTTTGACAACTATTATATGTGATACATAATCGATACATTTTAAAATGTAATCCATTTAACTGGATGGTTTTGCAAAAAATTTAGAGAGAGGAACCAACATTAGCAATTGAACCACTAAGTTTAGACGTACATATATGTGACATCACATGCTTAGTTAAAGGGCCTTTTATCTCACTGTAAGTGCTCTTCATGGTGTGAAAGAGCACAAGATAATATGTTAAAATTATCTATTTTTCTTAAGTACACTAATAACAGCTAAACAATCAAAAGTTTTAAGTCTCTGTTTACAAACAAGTCTATCCTATCTATTACCTGTTGCATGATTAATAACAGATAGCATAATCTAGCATACGCTGGGGTGAATCTCCCGCAAATAAAAAAAGTATCACGTTTCTGTCAAAAATATTACGAGTACTTGATAGGACTCGCAAGGCATTTTTCTTACCATATTGGCCCGAAAATAAGCCACACCTGGATATAAGCCACACCTTTAAAATTAAATGGGGGGGGGGGGATGAGAAATCAGAATCATTTTAAGCACCATACAATATGACAAAATCTCGGAAAAGCCTATTTTCATAAAGTTGCAAATTTGAGCCGCATCAGTTAAAATTTGGATAAAAAGTGTGGCTTATTTTCGGGCCAATACGGTATTAGAGCTGTAAAAGCAATGGAACACCCAATACTATACTTTAAAAGCATGGGAAGGCATGGAAAGACGTTACAATTAATTGCACAACAGTTCCAAACCCTCAAATATGCAATTTAAAAATATTATGTTTAAATGTTATTTCTGAGTAATATCGATCCCGGGACTCAAGGAGTTAATACATATCATGAAACCCACATGGAACAGCTGATCTAATGCATTTTATAAATTGCTAGATTGCGAGCCCCATCGGCAAATATTACCTATTGCTAGTAATTCATTCTTAGCTTCAGATTGCAGATTACTTATAACTTCCATGTTTTACTGACGTCATTTACTATGGGCTGTGTCTAAGAAGTAAATTACGGGCTTGCTTAAATATTGTCACATCATATAATCACGCCCCCTGAAATGAGACTTAAAAAGGCAGGGTTTAAGAGTTCAGCCTTGAGGTCGGAATTTGCGAGCTGGAGTCAATGGAATACATCTAAACATTTACACCCTTATTAAAGTGCGATTCAGTAAATTTAAAAGGGCTCTATTTAAGCACACAGCATATTTTTTTTTACAGAAGTTTTTAGTTAGTGAACTTCTATCCAAAAGCAAGGTCTTCACTAACTAAAAACTTCTGTAAATAAAATATGCTGTGTGCTTAAATAAAGCCCTTTAAAATTTTCCAAATCACAATTTAATAAGGCTGTTATTTTTTAAAAATGCCCACAAATTACCCTAACCCATAATTTTTGCTGTGGGTGTTTTTTTCTCAAAATGTTTAAATGTATTCTTTTGCCGCAATCTCTCAATTTATGTCCTTAAACCTAAATTCATAAATTCTACCCACGCCTGCTAATTAGGATTTGCATTGTGAAACCAATCTGGCAATTTAAGTGTGCCCCACAGCCCTAGGAGCCAATAGAAAACGGCCTAAGGCATAAGTGATTGATAGAAAGAGATAATAAAGCTATGAGCTGCATGCTTATGCTTTGACTGTGTTGTAGATTTTGACAAATTAGCACGCAGGTCCCAGAGCTGGAGGTTTTGGTGTTGGAAAGTGAGAGTAGGCAATTTTGGAGAGCAGGTTATTGCGGTTTTATAATTATTTTACACTTACTCCATCAAAACACATATTAACTGATATCACATAATATACATACACATAGGATATTAATACACATATAGATAGGCCACTACATCCACACACCACCATCTCCCACCCTACACCCTAACATATAAAATATACACACAAAACATACATTTTACGTTTATATATATATATATATATATATATATACTCATATTTTCATTTTTCTTGATTTCATTTTTGGATTGTTATGGAGGGTGGAAAGAGGGGGGGAGAAATGGGGGGGGGGAGAGGATGAGAGAAGAGTTGGAGAAAGAGGTGGCCCCAGGGAGTGGAGGTGAGGGTGGAGAGAGAGGGAGAGTAGGTGAGGATGAATGCAGTGGAGGTGACATGGGATGGAAGGGAGATGAGGATAGAGGAAGTCAAGGTAAGAATAGGAGAGGGAGGAAGAGAGGGAGTGGGGGTAAGGATGGAGAGAGAGGGAGTGGAGGTGAGGGAGGAGGGAGTGAAGGTGAGGATGGAGGGAGTGGAGGTGAGGATAGGAGAGGAAGGAAGAGATGAAATGGAGGTGAGGGTGGAGGGAGTGGAGGTGAGGGTAGAAGAGGGAGGAAAAGAGGGAGTGGGAGATGAAGAGAGAGGGAGTGCAGGTGGGGGTGGAGGGAGTGGAGGTGATGATGGAGGGAGTGGAGGTGAGGTTTGAAGAGGGAGAAAGAGAGGGAGTGGAGGTGAGGGTAGGAGAGAGAGTGTAAGAGAGGGAGGGGAAGAAGAGATGGAGTGAAGGGGAGGGAGGAAGGACTAGAGGGTGGGGAGTAGAGGAAGGAAGAGAGTGAGTAGAGGTGAGGTAGAGGGAGGAAGGAAGAGAGGGAGTGGAGATGAGGTAAAAGGAGGGAGGGATTCACCCATAGTGATAGGCATGCCTAGCACAGCATCAGAGGAGAGGGGCCTAATCCCGGGTGGGAGGGTAGTGGGGAGGAGGGACAGGCCTCACAGTCAGAGAAGGGAGTACATGATCCCCATCCACGGCTGGGAGGGCAAGAAGCTAGGGGCAATCACAGGACCCGTAACTACAAGCACGAAGAGATAGTGGTCCTCCTCAGTGCCATCTGTGACTGCCCCACTATCCTTGCAGGAAGGAGGGAAGGAGGTAGCAGCCACAGTGACAGCAGCTTGGCAGAAAGGGGATTTGAGATTGATTAAGCATTTCCTCCGGGCCAAGGTGAGGAGGAGGATGTCAGAGGAGGAGAGGGAAGAGAGAGCTCCAAGTGGTGGTCCCTAAGTGACTGTCAAGTACAACTATTGGAAAAGGGTGCTCAAGGAGATGCTTAGCCAGGTGCCCGTCGTTGGAGCTACAGGCCTGGTGACCCAACAGGATCCAGCCTCCTTGTAAGGTGATTATCAGATACACCAACATGCCACCACATGTACATCACACAAACAAAACACAGAACCCATGGAATTCTGACCAACAAAGAGACTGAGGTGTTAGCTCCTTGGATTTACCAATGAATAGATCTATCATTCCTGCGTTATCAAATCCATGAAACTGACAATTCACTTTCATTAGTGTGCACAACACAAGTAATCAACCAATTGAACCCATGTATGGGTGTGTCCACTGCAGCGTATGCAGATACAGACTGTGTAGTGATGGATGGGCAGTGTAATGTACCAGGCTATCAAGGAACACCTATCAGCAGCATGTTAACAACTATTGTTGAGATCTGATCACTGACTGGTTGATATGAGACACTGCCCAGCAAGTTCTGAAGAATATGTGTATGCATATACAGACCGCAACAGGAATCAAGAAATCCTTATGAGACATTAAAAACCAAGTTCATAATCTAAAGAATTGCTAACATCTAGCAAATAATAGCTCCACATATTAGAAATGAAATTAACAATCCAGGTTCAAGACAACAAGATGACCGATAGATAGGAACACACAGCAACATAAACCATTGAAGGAGGAGTAGGCAAGGAGAGGATCAGAGGGCCCGGTGTAAGAGGAGGAGGACTCCTGCTTTATGTATTCAGTGTGAGGCACTGCTGGACTTTCTGCTACACCCATGGTATTTGACACCACAGAACCCTCCTCCTACTGGACAGAACAAAGATCCTCCTCCCCCATCTACTCCTTCCACTACCACCCAGACAGACTACACCTCAACCACATATTCCAGCAGGCCCAGGACCCTCCCCAGCCTCCTCACACAGTCATGCCCGGCTTCAGCAGACCTCCATCCATGGGTGTAGGTGCCAAATAAAATCTGGGGAGGATACTGCATATAGTATAAAAATACCACACAACTGTTTCTCTACACATAAGCACATACATTGAAAAATCTGGGGTTGTCCCCCTCCAGTAGCTACACCCATGCCTCCATCCCAATGTCCACCATTGGAGGCCTCCATTGGGGAGATGCTGGTCCTGATGCGGCAGCAAGTGGATGCTACACGGGGGCTCCAGACCAGTGTCTCCTCAAACCAGGCCTGCGAGGACAGCAGCTTCTGGAGGCTCTATAGGTAGGTGAGGAAGCACAATCTCATGATTCAGTCCTACATGGCCAGGCTGCTCCAGTTGTCGGATAACCAGAGCACGCTCATCCTAATGAACATTGCCGCCACCCAGAGCTCTCTGACACCCCTTCCTAAAAATTTAGCTCACACACTAATAATTAAATTACATCTCCTGTTTTACAATATGTGGTTGTTATCATACATTTAGGCCAGTGCAGATATGGTGGGGGACTTACAAAGTCCCACATTTAATCAATGCATTAATACATGCATTAGTGAAGCATGTCATCCTCTCCTCAATTTCAATATAAGAACAGATTATTTTGTCTGATGTAATTAACATACATTATGGCTGCTGACCTTTGTGTCCTCTCCGTATTAATGGGCAGTTGTTCAGAAATCAGACAATATCATATAGAGATGGTGATAGTACTTTTGGACCGCTGACTGTGGTCATAGCTAGGCATTCATTGTGCGATGACACATCAATATTAATGTTCATGGCTAGTTATGTATCATGACACCCACCTAATGGTTAGTAATGCTTGCAGATGAAGATCAGGTAAGTTGATTTATTGTTACAGTTACGGTATTTAGCACTGTATATGCATTTTTTTTGTTTTTGTTTTTGCTTCCTCTGCCGTTTAAGGTTTTGATCACCTCTTTTTCAGATTTTTTGTTTTTTTAACACACTGTATTTGTGTAACTGGATTGTATTACATAGACCAGAAGTTTATGAATCTGTTTAATTGAGCAGATGAAGATCGGATGTAAGTGTTATGCACATTATTTATGTTTGTAGAGACTTGTTGTAATGATATAGGAATCACAAGGTTTTGGAGACCAGCAGCCTAGGTCAGCAATAATCCAATTCAGCAAGTTGTAGGTGAAACAGGAACAAGCTTTATTGAAGGGAACAGGAACCACAATAATCTGGCAAGGTAATCTGGAAATGCCTTATATAGGCCAAGGACCAGACACCTGACCAGGCACAGCTGAAGAGACTTAGGCACTGATACTATTGCTAGCAGAGTCAAGGTTATCAGATCTCAATGAAATTCACAAAAGCAGGCTGGCGCAGTGGTAGGGAAGAGGTTCAGGAACATGGGGACCAGGGTTCAAAACCCAGCAGAGTCAATTCCTCACATTACCCCCGCCTCTATAGGTGCAGCCTCTGGATGCCCTATTACCCGGTTTAGCAGGGTACTGCACATGAAAGGACCGAAGGAGATCAGGAGCGTGAATATTGTCCACTGGTTCCCACGAACTCTCCTCCTCACCATAGCCTTTCCAGCGGACCAGATACTGAAGCTTGTTGCGGTAGATCCTGGAGTCCAGAATTTTCTCCACCTCGTTTTAAATCCTCACCATCCCCGAGGACTGGAGGTGGGGCAGGCAGGGCTCGGCCAGGGAAAGTGTTAACATGGAAAGGTTTCAGCAGTGCAACGTGAAACACCGAATGTATTCTCATGGAATCTGGAAGTTGCAAACGAAAAGTGACAGCATTGATTTGAGCGATGATCTCAAAAGGTCCCATGAACCTCTGACCCAATTTATGAGAAGGAACCTTAAGCTTAAGATTCCTTGTTGACAGCCAAACCTTGTCACCAACATGATAAACTGGGGCCTCCGTTCTATGCCTATCAGCAGCTCTCTTGTAACATTCCTGAGCCTTCGAAAGAGTCTCCTTCAACAGGTCTTGGGAATCTCGTAAGGTGGTTAGCTGATCAGTGACTGCAGGAATGGAAGTAGTAATTGGGAGACTCACTAGAAAGGTTGGATGGTAATCATAGTTGGCAAAAAATGGGCTCAAAGAAGTGGAGCAGTGTTGGGCATTGTTATATGCAAACTCCGCCGTGGGTAGAAAATCCAGCCAGTCATCCTGCAGGTAACTAATATAGCACAACAAATATTGCTCCAGAGTCTGGTTGGTTCGCTCAGTCTGTCCATTACTTTGTGGATGAAAAGCTGACGACAGATTTACATTAATACCTAGATTAAAACAAAAATGTTTCCAAAAACGAGATGTAAACTGCACTACCCTGTCAGAAACTACTTCATCAAGCACTCCACACAAGCGAAATATTTCCCGAATAACCAGGTCAGCCGTTTGTTTAGCTGAAGGGAGACTACGAGCTGGTATGAAATTACCCATCTTAGTTAACCTGTCCACAACAACAAGAATGGTAGTGTGTTCCTCAGAGGGAGGTAGTTCCACAATAAAGACCATGGATATAGATCCCCAGGGATGATGAGGAATCGGAAGAGGCTGAAGCAAGCCAACAGGGGATAAGCGAGGAGTCTTATGTCTGGCACATACATCACAAGAGGACACATATTTCTTAACATTCTCATAATACTTGGGCCACCAAAAGGATCGGGCGAGTAGCTCTTGTGTCTTTCGGATTCCTGGATGACCTGCTGGTTTTGAGTCATGGTAGAGACGTAAAAGGTCCAGTTGCACTGACTCCGGAGCAAACAGACGTTGTTGAAAAATCCAAAACCCATTAAGCATCGTCATATGGAGATCACGAGGAGGATCACGAAGAACTGGGTCTTCAGCGTAGCCCTTTTTAATGCGAGACATCAGATCAGAAGGAAATGTGACTCCTATAAATATATCCTCCGGCAAGATGGTGATCTTGGTTACGGTAGTATGGAGGGGGTTAGCTATTCTAGACAAGGCATCCGCCTTACCATTCTTGGAGCCAGGATGGTATGTAACCAAAAAATTAAACCTCGAGAAGAATAGGGACCAGCGTGCTTGTCTGGCTGACAGTCTTAGCTGATCGAATACATTCCAGATTTTTGTGATCTGTGAGGACAGTAATTGGATGGGTGGCTCCCTCCAAGAGATGTCTCCATTCGGTGAAGGCAGCTTTTATAGCCAATAGTTCTTTATTCCCTATGTCATAGTTTCTTTCTGATGGTACCATCTGGCGGGAATAGAAGGCACACGGATGTAACAGCATCTTAGGTCCAGTCCTTTGAGACAGTATAGCACCAACAGCTGAATCAGAAGCATCAACTTCCACAATAAATGGTAATTCCGGCTGAGGATGTACCAGGACGAGGGCAGATGTAAACAGAGTCTTTAATCTGGAAAATGCGGTATCAGCCTTATCGGACCACTGAAAAGGAGTCCCTTTACGTGTAAGTTCAGTGATCGGTGTAATAACGGCAGAGAAATTCTTAATGAAACGCCTGTAAAAATTGTCAAACCCCACAAATCTCTGAATATCTTTTTCATTCTTGGGGATGGGCCGGTCCAGCATAGCTTTAATTTTACTTGCGTCCATACTTAAACCTTTGGGAGTTATTACATACCCCAGGAATTGAATTTATGTTTGTTCAAACTCACATTTTTCCAGTTTAATGTATAGGTGGTGGGTACGAAGGCGCTCCAGAACGATACAGACCTGTTTTCTGTGGTTTTCAAGATTATCAGAAAATATTAGGATATCATCCAAATATGCCACGACAATCTGATCCAGGAGATCTTGTAGTACATCATTGATAAGATGCTGGAAAGTTGCAGGGGCATTACACAGCCCAAATGGCATTACTAGATATTCGTAATGCCCGTACCTGGTTCTGAAAGCTGTTTTCCATTCATCATTTGGTCTTATGCAAACCCCCGAAGATCAAGCTTCCCCCCCCCCCCCCCCGAAGATCAAGCTTCGTAAATATTTTAGCTCAGCGAAGTCTCTCCAAAAGCTCAGGAATGAGAGGCAAGGGGTAGCGTTTTTTAACAGTGATGGTATTAATGTCCCTGTAATCAACGCATGGCTGTAGGCTGCCATCTTTCTTTTCTACAAAGAATATAGGAGCTCCTGCTGGAGAAGTAGATGGTCGAATAAAGCCTTTGGCAAGATTTTCTTGTATGTATTCACGAAGAGCTTTCAATTCAGGCTCAGAAAGGGAATATATATGGCCAAATGGGATAGCAGCCCCCGGCAACAGCTCTATTGGGCAATCATAAGGCCTGTGGGGTGGAAGCTGATCAGCATTCTTCTTATCACAGACATCTGCAAAATCCCGATATTGGAGAGGAAGCTTAGTCAAGTTTGTAGCAACCATTTCATTAATTGTTGTGGCAACAGATGTTACCTTAGAGGGTTGACAATTCATTAAGCAGTGTTCTGAAGGAAAGGACAAAGTTCTGATCTTCCAATCAATCTGTGGGTTATGCAGAGCAAGCCAAGGTACCCCCAAAATCACTGGAAACTGTGTTGAGGAAATTAGGTGGAAAGATATAGCCTCGTGGTGATTCATTTCCAGAGTCAACTTTAAGGGCACAGTCTCATGTGTAACCGGGCCTGACGTAAGTGGAGAACCGTCTACTGTCTCCATTAACACAGGTGAAGAATTAGGGATAGACTGAATTCTATTTCCTGCTGCAAATTGAATGTCTATAAAGTTTCCGCCTACTCCAGAATCTATCATAGCTGTAGTCGAAATTTTACGATCACCACATTGCAACATGATAGGAACCACAAAATGAGGATGTTGAGTCAACATACCCTCTTCACCATGAGCCAGAGAAAACAAGGGTTGTGTGACAGAATCCAGTTGATCTGAAATCTGGGATTGGTGTCGAATCTGTGCACCCTCAGCAGCCATAGCTATTGTTCTTTTGGATTTGCTAGGGTAATTGATGGCATAGTGCCCTGCACTACCACAATACAGGGATAAATTGTGAGTGCGTCGCCACTGTTTTTCTTTATTGGATAATGGCCCTCTTCTTAGATTTACCTGCATAGCCTCTTGGCTCAGAGTCTGTAGGTGTTTGTGGTGTCGGAGTAGAAATTCTTGAGTAGGAAATAGGAGTAGCACTTGGTCTAAAAGAGCCCTGTCTTTCCAATCTTCTTTCAGACAGTCTCCGATCAATACGTATAGCCAAACGCACAAATGCATCAAAGTCAGCAGGAAGGTCAACACAAGCTAGCTCATCTTTTATAGCTTCTGAGAGACCTTTTCTGAAGTGGAACCTCTGGGCTGATTGGTTCCAGGTAGTATCAGCCACCCACTGTCTGAATTCAGCAGCATATTCAGCCACAGAGCGCCTCCCTTGATGCAAATGAAGGAGAGTGGCTTCTGCTGTAGCACATCGATTGGGGTCATCAAAAACTAGGCACATGGCCTCAAGAAAGTTATTTAGATTACCCAAGACTGGACTGTCCTGTTCCAGAAGAGGGGAGCCCCAAGCCAGGGCTTCATCTTTGAATAGGGAGAAAATAAATCCCACCTTCTCTCTTTCAGATGGAAATCGGTGAGGTAACATCATGAAGTGCAAACGGCATTGATTTAGGAAACCCCTAAATCGTTTGCGATCTCCTCCAAACTTTTCTGGTAGGGTCAAGCGGGCGTCTTGTGCAGGTGTAACAGTAGCAGCCGCAACATCACGTGCCCTGTAGCTGGTATACTCACTGTGCATTGACTGAACTTTACTTTGCAGTTCAGCGACCTGGTCCTGCAGCACTTCTGTGCCTGGGTCTGCACAGTTCTTGCAAAAAAAGCAACCTGCTGGGCCAATGCAGAATCTGTCCCGGCGGTCTCCATGAAAGGGCCAGATTATTCTGTAATGATATAGGAATCACAAGGTTTTGGAGACCAGCAGCCTAGGTCAGCAATGATCCAATTCAGCAAGTTGTAGGTGAAACAGGAACAAGCTTTATTGAAGGGAACAGGAACCACAATAATCTGGCAAGGTACATTGACAGGAAGTGCCTTATGTAGGCCAAGGACCAGACACCTGACCAGGCACAGCTGAAGAGACTTAGGCACTGATACTATTGCTAGCATAGTCAAGGTTATCAGATCTTAATGAAATTCACAAAGGCAGGCTGGCGCAGTGGTAGGGAAGAGGTTCAGCAGCCTAGGGACCAGGGTTCAAAACCCAGCAGAGTCAATTCCTCACACTTGTATTCATCAGATTATGGTTACTGTGGCGTAGTGACCCTAGTAGATGCTATGCATCATGATTATTATACAGTATTACTTTTAACCTCTTAGGTTTTCACTTTTACCCAAACAGCCTCTTGTCCTTTCGGATCTGCCCACACAACACCCATCATTCTTAATGCACAGTTGGATACATTTATGAGTGTGTTCAGTGTATATAATAAAGTTTTGTTATACCGTTATCACTATTTCTGTGTGTTTTTAATAGTTAATGTTTTGGCACATCACCATACATAACATTTATGTAACAATCATATATGTGTACGAAGATCATCTTCCTGTATAGCCATCCCTTCATGCATTTGAGTATTGTAATAATATATTTGCACTCAGCCTCTTCCCTGGGGTATAATAAGTCTGGTACCTTCATTCGGTGCCTCTGACAGCTCCACAATCGCTTAGACACCTTAGGCAACTCTGCCTGGGAATCCTCTATATTCACTTCCCTTACTTGGTGCCTTTGTAGTTTCACCTCCTGAGTCTGTAGTCGCTCTGTCAGCTCTGTTCATCCAGCTACTGCAAACAGCACACACTCCTTTCTGTTTTCCAAAACTTGCAGCCCCAGTAAACAAGGTGATCTCCTCCAGGTTTGCTTTCCAGAGTTCAAAAGGTAGATCCACACAGGATCAGCCAGCAAGCTCCTCTCTTGTGGCTTGCTCTGGCTGCTGGCTGCTAGCAGCAGCAGCAAGCACACAACTTAGGCCAGAGCCTAATCAGCCACCCCCTTCCATGTCTGCTTTCCAGGCTTTAAAATGAAACTGCACGTGCACCAATTAGGAGTTAACTCCGTCACTCCTGTCAAGAACTCTTTACACTTATTTACTTGGCACCATCCTCTAGGGGGCAAACGGTCACACGTGCTTGAACAACATTATTGGTGATGTTTGTGAGTTAATACTCAGGAAAAGTATATATTGTAGCACTGTCCAGTATCAGTATTCCCCTGAAGGGTTGTTAACCAAATGACAGGTTGTAATAATAATTAATTAATACAATAACACTTGCTATAATGTCACATAATTATTATTGGTGCACATCTTGCCACATGCCCAACAGCAGTGGTATGGGAATTAACAGGATGGGCGCACCCAAGATTGGCCTTGATGGAGGTCAGTTTGCTGTTGCTCCATATGCGTCTCCACAGCCTCCATGTGTAATACCCCATGTCATGATTTGTGCTTGAATACCCATGTCCCTGTGCCTCTAACAGCGTGTTCCTTACATGCTCCCTGGGACAATGCAGTGCCTTGCCTGTGCTATGTAGTGATATACCCATGTAGCCAGCATCAATGTCCCCCCTCCTCTCTTTAAGGCCCAAACCTGTCCATGCGGATATTTCTCTCACCCCATTTTCTAAGAGCTGTCGGTAGATGATCTGGGTCAGTAGTGTGATGGTGATCAATAGTGTTGCAGAGTATTATTTGGGGTGTGTCTATCCCTTTCATATGCATTACATTAGAGCAGCTGTTGTGGTCCCTGTATTTTTCAAGATTGGTATTAACCTCTTGAGTAGTGTTGTGTATGGTCCTCTAGTACTTGATATATGTTATGTGCAGTGTAATATTGCCAATAGTTTTGTTATAGATATGATGACTAAAATATGTTAATGAATATATATATATATTTTTGTAATGTCCCCATTTGAGCCTCTTTGAGTGTTACATTTCATTTCTTAGACAGTTTTATGCTTTTCATTGCAATTTAGTCATGTACGGTGTCTTTAATTGCTTTATGCATCTTTCAGCAACACTTTTAATATTACCATATTCATGACCAATCCAAAACATTGTTTTGCATATTTGTTACTTGGAGACTGCTGTGCAATTAAAGCTAATGTATTTCCATGCCTTTCCGTGCTTTGAAAGTACAGTATTGTGTGTTTAATTGCTGCTACAACTTTAATAAGCGTTTGAAAAAGCCCTTGTGAGTCCTATTTAGTACTTGTAATATTTTAAACAGAAACTTGATACTTTTTTTCAGATGGGTCAAACTTTATATGCGAGCTAGCGCTACGGGTCTAATAGAATATCGATTTTTTTTTATTTTAATTATTTAGAACTTGTAATGTTTGAGCTGTGCTAAAACCAATGGAGTTCTAAATCCGAATTTGCGGCTTTGGCTAGCCCCTAGTGATTGTGGGTGGGTAACTCATAATTAGAATGAGAGTAGCTATTAGAATATGTGGCAATTTTAAAAGCATTTTTAAGTGTGTATAAATTTACAATTTAGGCAATAGAATAGGGCCCAATGTGTGTTATCCCTGTTGACGGGCATTATTATGTAATGTAAAATTGGTAATATCTCCATACAAATAGTGCTTAGATTTCTTCATAAGCGGACAATAATAACATTTATATTTTGGCATTCATTACCCAGGAAATAAGGCATTTCCTAGTAAAAAAAAGGAGACAATTATTTTGCCAAAAGTGGTCCTCATTCCCCCACCTTCACAATCTCGATGCCTGTTGATCCAGTCTAACGCTTTTCACAAACAAGCATTTTTGGGTAAAATCATTCTCCTATGTCCACCTTTCATCCCACATCTTACTCCTTGAGAAGGGTACAATTCCACTTGCATAAAGCCTCATTAGTGACCAGATATGTCCTGGTTGAGGTCTGTTGGTAGCATATTAAATAAAAGAGAGCAATAGAATCCCTAAATGAAATAGAGTAAATAATATAATATAAATTGTGGATTTTTGCGTGAACTGGATCCCCAGTTAAGGTCACCAGGACACTAGAGAAAATCCAAGACTCAATTTTAGAATTGTGTAGCAACAAACTAAAGAAAAAAACTTTATTAATTAAAAAACACCAATAGTAATGTTTAAAAAGATATATATATATAAAGAATTTACATATCTAATATTGCAGGCTGATACGTGGGATGCAAGCTACTATAAGTAACCTCTACAAAATATATATATATACATATAATCATATATTTAAGACAGCACCAGTCTAATTGATAAAACTGATAGCTGACTGATGTTGCTTATGATTATTTAATGAATGAGTCTCTGTTTTTTTCTCGAATTAGTCAATATTTTGTTGTCAGATTATGAAGCCTCTTTCTCCATAAAATTCAAATTCAAGACACAGAGATTCCAAAAGAAAAAATACAATAAAAATGGTAATAAACGAAGAACAAGTCTTGAAAATCAGAAATCCAATTACATATGGGTAAAGTATATCAAGTATTTTCAAATTCCCCATTAATTCAAATTATTCCATTTTACTAAGTCAAAATTATGCACGTATAGTAGAGGAAGAGCTTACCCCATCAGCCTACTTACCCTGCCCGACGCGCGTTTCCCCGCAATAGTCAGAACGGATTCATCTGGGGTACCTATTGGTAGCATGGTGTCTCATGTAAAACCCTTCTCGACATTTTGTGGGATTTTACCTTTTCAGATATGTTGGACAGAAGTATTTCAACAGATCAGAGCTTTAACTCACGCTCTTATTCCATCATCGTCACATTCATCATGTCCGTATATTTAATACCATTCTCTAAAACTATATTGTGCTTCATTGGCCAAATACTCATAAGTCCAAAAATGACGACTGCAAAAACAACTTTACCACAGACATGGTTTATGGTCTAAGATGTGTCCAAGTTGAGTGAAATGGAAAAAGTGTGTATCAATTTCATGACAACAAATTAATCTAGTGTCAGAGAACCACATAAGCAACAGAACAGATGTATACATACATAGTTAAAAAAAAAAAAACACACACTATCTATTTTAAAACTTGTATTCAATAGATTTATCAGTTCTGTTAATTATATCATACATAACTGAATAATTTGGATGGGAGTATTGAGAATTTGAGATAGTCAGGTTGAAAATAATGTTTGCTTTTTTTAAATAATTTAAATAATATTTTTCAATTAAAGATACCTATGTTATAGTCTCTCAGTAGTGATAGCACAGGCTTTGATTCCTCTTCACTAGCTGTGAATACAACTATGCCAGAACAAAATATTGTGGATAAACAAGCGATGAATAATATAATTATGTACTCATTGCTGGCAGAATGGAGAAATACATTGCATGTTTATATGATTCATATTAAAAATGAAACAGAGATTAGGAAAATTGGTTAGAGAACTGATAAACTACAGTCAAAAATAGAAGTAACAGTAGATCAAAAGGACTGACAATAGGGAAACCTTGTCTTGAGACCTATTGGGAAAATATGAAGATGGAAGACAGAAGTAGATTGAGATTAAATAACCCTAGATCCAGAGAGATTGCAGAGACTGTTACAAATCCTGATGTGAGAAAATATTTTAACAAATTGAGCAGGATGTGGCAGGCATGTTACACTGGTGGCCCGCAGACTTTTTCTCAATTTCATTTAAATATGGTCCACACTCTTCTAAAGTTTGTTCTGTAACCTTCAATTTTCTCTAAAGAAATAAATGGCTGATCTGATACTTGAAGTGACTTTTCTGGCATTTTTTATATAAAATGTTTTAACTAGGTTACTTAATTAATTGTATCCATGTAATTTTCAGATAGGTTTTACACTTCATGTCTCAGAATCTGGAAATGCCTGTTCTGCTATCTTTCACACCAATGACCTGTAGTACTGCATTTTAAGAACTAAGGCTACAGCTACATGGGAGTGATTCCCAATCACAGTGTTTTATACTATGTACTACAAGCTGAAAAGAGACTCTAAATTGAAAGGGTTTTCTTTTTTTTCTCAAACTGAGAACAAATTGATCTATGAGGAGAAAAATATGGAGATGTATAAATGCTCCTTTATAACATAATATGCCACTAATATGTTGTTACTACAAATTATTAAATATAATAATTATGAATAAAAAGAAGGAATATTAGGAAGGCACTAATATAACAGGCATCACCCAAAAGTTTGGAGTGAGATGATGACACGGGTGGTAGGAGGCATGTGATAAAACTAACGACAGTGGCATGGGTTAATGTATTATGAATGATTTGATCAGATGGGGATGTGATATATTAGTCATCTGATGGCACAGTATGAGGGTAGACAAAAGGGTTTATTTGATAAATGTTGCTAATTCGATGGAACAGACAAATAGTTGGACAGAGGCATCTCAGAAATCTAAAATATTTAGGGCCTCATTCAATTGCGATTTGGCCAATATATAAGCACATAGCATATTTTTTTTACAGACGTTTTTAGTTAGTGAAGACCTTGCTTTTGGATAGAAGTTCACTAACTAAAAACTTCTGTAATATTCTCTGTGCTTATATAGAGCCCTTTTAAATTTGCCAAATCGCAATTGAATGAGGCCCTTAGATACTAGCCACTTGCCCGTCAAAAATGATGGCAATAAAATTTGAAGCCTGGCAATGCTGTTTGCCACACAATGCAATACTCTCCCCCCAATAACTTGACTCCTCACTCTCTCCTTTTCTCGCTCTTCTCGCTCTCTCCCTCCTTCTCTCTCTCATTCACACTCGCCTTTTCTCTCTCTTTCTCTCTCTCCTTCACTCTCCCTCTTTCTCTCTCTCTCTCCTTCACACTGTCCTTCTCTCTCTATCCCTCCTCTCTCTACTTCTCTCTTCTTTTCTTTCTTTCTCTCCCTCATTCTCTCTCTCCATACGCGCCCTCCTTCTCTCTCTCTTCTTTTCTCTCTCCCTCTCATTCTTTCTCTCTCTCTCCTTCACACTTCCCTCTCTTTCCCCCTTTTCTCTCTCTTCTTTTCTCTTTCTCCATCTTTCTCCCTCTCATTCTTTCTCTCTCTTTCCCTCATTCTCTCTATTATTTTCTCTCTCTCCCTCCATCTCTTTCCCTCATTCTCTCTCTCTCCTTAAGACTAGGCCTCCTTGACTCCATCTCCCTTTCTCTCTCTCTCTCCTTCTCTTTCTTCCTCCTTACCTCTCTGTCCTTTTTTCATCCTTTCCTTCTCTCTCTCCTTCACACTTTCCTTCTCACTCACCCTCCGTCACTTTCTCCTTTTCTTTCATTCTCCCTCAATCTCTCTCTCTCTCTCTCTCATTCACAATTACCTTTTCTCTCTCTTTCTCTATCTCTACTTCACGCTCTCTTCCCCCTCCTTCACTCTCTCCCTTTCACTCTCTTTCTCTCCTTCTCGCTCTCCCCTCTTTCCTTCACTCTCGCCTTCTCTCTCTTCTATCTCTCCTTTTCTCTCTCCCTCCTACTCTCTTTCACACTCTCTCTCTCCTTCATTCTCTCTCTCCCTCCTTCGCTCTCATTTTCTCTCTCTCCTTCCTTCACTCTCTCCTTCTTTCTCTCTCCTTCTGTCTCTCATTCACTCTCCTTTTCTCTCTCCCTTTTTCTCTTTCTCACTCTCCTTCTCTGTCCCTCCTCTCTCTCATTCACACTCTCCTCACTCTCTCCCTCCTTACTCTCCTTCTCTGTCTCTCCCACTCTCTCCACCCTGTATCTTACCTCCAAGCTGCTCCTCATGTCCCCGGTGTGGTGGCTCCTCCTCCCACCTGCAGGCAGGACAGCAGGAGGCAGAGAGGCACAGGGGCGAGCAAGGGGCTGGAGAGGTGGCCTTGGGGAAGGGGACAGGAGGGCAATTTGCAGGTGGGGCACTTTTGTCGGACCTTATGACTTTGGCTGGCGCAACGTGTGTGCCCGCACTGCTATACCAGGGGCCTGTCAGAAGCTGTGTCGCGTTAAGGTGGATTACTGCAGTTACCAGAATATATATGAACAATGATATAGACCTGTGGGGGGGGGGGGGGAGATGGAGATCAGAATGGGGGATCTGTGGGGTGGGGGGGAGATGGAGATCCGAATGGCGGACCTGTGGGGTGGGGGGGGGATAGGAGATCAGAATGGGAGACCTGTGGGGTGGGGGATAGGAGATCAGAATGGGGGACCTGTGGGGTGGGAGGAGATGGAGATCAGAATGGGGGACCTGTGGGGGGGGGAGATGGAGATCAGAATGGGGGACCTGTGGGGGGGTGGGAGATGGAGATCAGAATGGGGGACCTGTGGGGGGGGGGGAGATGGAGATCAGAATGGGGGACCTGTGGGGGGGTGGGAGATGGAGATCAGAATGGGGGACCTGTGGGGTGGGGGGGATAGGAGATCAGAATGGGGAATCGGTGGGGTGGGGGGGATATGGAGATCAGAATGGGGAATCTGTGTGGTGGGGGAAGGGGATGGAGATCAGAATGGGGGACCTGTGGGGTGGGGGG
This sequence comes from Discoglossus pictus, assembly GCA_027410445.1. Classification (NCBI taxonomy): domain Eukaryota; kingdom Metazoa; phylum Chordata; class Amphibia; order Anura; family Alytidae; genus Discoglossus; species Discoglossus pictus. The sequence goes on from CM050167.1 coordinate 244,376,878, forward strand.
GATAGGAGATAAGAATGTGGGACCTGTGGGTTGGGGGGGGGGGGGAATGGAGATCAGAATTGCCAGACCTGTAAAGGTGGGAGGATAGGAGATTAGAATGGGGGACCTGTGGGGTGGGGGGTATGAAGATCAGAATGAGGGACCTGTGACGTGGGTGGATAGGATATCAGAATGAGGGACTTGTGGGGGGTAGGAGATCAGATTGGGGGGGTGCACTGCCAGAGAAAGGCCGGCCGGGGCACAGCGCTCCTTCGCCCCCCATTACCTACGCCACTGTATGGTCAGATGTCATATCTATACTCATAAAGGCTAAATAATGAGTGTTTAAACAAAAGAGTATATAAGCAGAATACTCACAAGTACAGTGCCTTGCAAAAGTATTCACCCCCTTGACTTTTTACCTATTTTGTTACATTACAACAATTGCAATGTTTTGTTAATCTGAATTGTATGTGATGGATCAGAACACAATAGTCTAAGTTGGTGAAGTGAAATGAGAAAAATATATACATAAAACTATTTTTTAGAAATAGAATTTAGAATTCAACCCCTTTTTTATGAAGCTCTGGAGAGACATCAGTCAGGTTTCTGACCACATGTTCCATTTTGTTGTGCTTTTCGCCATTTTAAAGGAATGGTAATGTCCCATACTTTTGTTCATTTAAGATAATGTTTTAAACTGGGATAAAATTACATGAAAACAGGCCAATAAATTACCACATTGGTCCGAATATAAGCCGCACCCGTATATAACCGGCCCCTTTAAAATTCAAGGGAGAAAATAGAAAAAAGATAGTACTCAAATATAAGCCGCACCCTTAAAATTGGAGGAAAAGACTCTCTCCAAGTGATTAGCCATTGCAAGAAACAGGCTTTCTAATTAGTACTGTAACTTTTTTTTGTAGGTTACAGGCCTTACAGGATGTGAGAATCACTAAAACCGTAAAATGCTATTCAATTGCTACAATGCGGCAGTCTCAGGCACGCAAATCGGCACCCTTAACTTGCAATCGAGGCAAATCGGCAGTAATTTTACGTTCGCGAACAGAAGCCAAACATATAACTCGCAAGCTTGCAAATCGGCAGTGATTTTCTTTACGTTCGCAAATATAATCCGCACCAATAACTCGCAAAAAACGGAAAAAAGGTGCGGCTTATATTCGGACCAATACGGTATTTATTTAATCTACAGTTTACCAATACCCCAGCAAGAAAGGATAAGAGAGAGAGAACTTAATAGGTACTTTTATGATATAGAACGTTATTGCCAGAGGGTTTCTGGTGATATCTACAAACCACAGTTAAAGTTACCTCCCTCCACTGTGTCTCTTCCCCACCTCTCCCTCCCCTGTGTCTCTTTCCCCGCCTCTCCCTCCCCTGTGTCTCTTTCCCCGCTCTCCATTCCTTGTGCTTCCTCCCACCCTCTCCCCTGTCTGTCCCCCCTCTCCCCGTCACATTGCGCATGCGCCGTTGTCAAAGTTTGTAGCCTTATTGTTACACACATTGACAATTATTATATGTGACTAGCAAGCAACTTGCCCGTCAAAAATGACGGCAATAAAATGTGAATCCTGGCAATGCTGTTTGCCACACAATGGGAGCCTCTCCCCCCAATAACTTGCCTCCTCTCTCCCTCCTTCTCTCTCTTATTCACACTCGCCTTTTCTCTCTCTTTCTCTCTCCTTCACTCTCCCTCTTTCTCTCTCTCTCTCCCTCCTTCACACTGTCCTTCTCTCTCTCCTTTGGCGCTCATTGTGAGTCTCTCCCTCTGTCTACTTCCTCCCTTGTGTCTCATTTCCCTCCTCCTCTCACTCCCTTGTGTCTAATTTCCCCCCTCCTCTCCCTCCCTTGTGTCTCCCCCCCCTGTGTTTTTACCCATCTCCCCCTGTGTCTTCCCCCCCCCTGTCCCCTCCATGTCTCTTTCCCCACCTCTCCCTCCCCTGTGTCTCCTCCCCCTCCCCCCTCCCACCCCTGTGTGTCTCCATCCTCCACTGTGTCTCTTCCCCCTCCTCTGCCTCCCCTGTGTCTCTCCCCCCTCCTCTGCCTCCCCTGTGTGTCTCCCCCCTCCTCCCCTGTGTCTCTTCTCCCTCCCCTCCTCTCACTCCCCTGTGTCTCCCCCCCCTCCTTTCACTCCCTTGTCTCTCTCCCCCCCCTCCTCTCACTTCCCTGTGTCTCCCCCCTCCTCTGTGTATCTCCCCCCTCCCCTGTGTCTATTCCTCCTCCTCTCACTCCCCTGTGTCTCTCCCCCCTCCTCTGTCTCTCTCCCCTCATTCCTGTGTCTCTCCCCCTCCTCCCCTGTGTCTCTTCCCCTGATCTCACTCCCCTTTTTCTCTCCCGTGTCTCTCCCCCTTCTCTCACTCCTTTGTGTCTCCCCCTCCTCTCACTCCCCTGTGTCCCCTCCTCCTCTCACTCCCCTGTTTCCCCCCTCATTCCCCTGTGTGTCTACACCCCTCCTCTCCCACCCGTGTCTCCCCCTCCTGTGACTCTCCAATGCGCATGAGCGGCCTACGCCGCGCAATGCGCATGCGTGCCCCTTTGCGGCAATCATAGTTGATGTGACGACGAATCAGTTTGACAACTATTATATGAGATAGCAAAGAACATATCTCTGTGATTTACAAGAAATATTTCACATGGAACATTGAATGGCTGTGACATTTGGCTGAAGGTTTCATACATGAGAGGGACAGTTACACTTCTGTAACAGTTGGATTTGTAGTTATCCTTGCAACTTGGCTTTTTAACAGAAGTTTCTATGCTTGGCCACCCACTCTATCTCTAATTCATGTAACATTAAAGACAATGGGTTCCCAGGGTACACTTCATATAAATTGCCTACACCTCACTATGGCTCACAACTATTTTTACTGGGAAGAATGTATTTTCCCAAAAACATAATTGCGTTGTGTTTGCATCTTTCAGTTGTGTCTGACTCTCTGTGACCTCATGGACCGCAACACACCATGCTGATCCACTTGGTATTCATGGAAGAGATACTGGAGTGAGTTCCCAGTTCCTTCTCCAGTGGGCCACAGCATACAGCTCCTGGTATTCCTAGGTGGTCTCCCATTCAAGTAGTGACCAGGCCCAACCCTGCAAAAAAAACATTATACATCACATATATAGTTGTGGATCTTGCAATGTTGGTGACGTTTGCGATGTTGGTCACAAAATTGCGACCTCGCCAGCGGCACCAAAGGTGCTCAGCGTGGGGCTTGTGATGGGTGCCTAAGGTGATCAGTGCAAAGCAGGAAACTTGAAGTACACGGGTGGAGAGGCTCGTAATAGGAGCCAAAGGTGCTCAGAGGACCAAAAGCCTCACATTGTGTGGCAAACAGCATTGCCCGGCTTACAATTTTAATCCCGTCATTTTTGTCGGGCAAGTTCCTAGTTATCATATCATATATGGATCACCAGTTTCTTCTTCCACACACATTTTTCCCTGTATGGAGACACTATAGTTCCATTATTCTGTATTAAAAGTGACTGGACCACAGTGTAAAACAGTTACACTAAAGTGAGACACGGGTGGGACTGTTGTTTCATTCTCCTCGTGACCTGTTATATGACACATAGTGACAGTGAACCCTGATAGTCTTTGGACACTCCCATTTACTTAATTACAAGCGTAAATACAATATTTATAAGTATATATAAACTATACCTTACCTTTATTAAGAACTGCTAGACTTGTACATATGTTATGGCTTTTGGTCACATGCTTTACAGCAATTCCATACTGAAGGGATCCCCTAACGTGCAGCTCAGTGACTGTGGTTTCTTAATTCTCTAGCATATGCATTCATTATTTTCTATACAAGCCATAGGAGAGAAGATTAGGTCTCTGAAACGGAGTCCCCAAAGCAGCTTCAAGAAGCTGTGATAGTCACAGCCTTTGAGAAAGCTATGCTGAGCAGTGAAATGGCTATTAGGCCTGACACTAAGGACTGTATTTATTTATAAGGAAAGCTTTGTGATCTATGTCCCCAGAGACTGTGAGGTCCCTGAAGGGCAATTAAATATTCTTGGGGAATACAAGGAGAAATTGTTACAGCCCTCAGCAAATAGGGAATAGCAAGACTAAGCAGCCCCATTAGTCTATAAGAAGTGTGATCAGTGGGAATTTCATTCTCTAATATACCAAATAGAGGGGATACTGTAATTTACTTTTGTAGCTGCTCCTTACAGATCCCTTCATATGGGTCAGTGGCCCATGATTATGTTTCCATCCTCACTTCTATACATAATGCCTTGTCTACTCTAGCTGTCTTTATAGTATTTGATTCTATCGAGGACTTTCCCTGCCTAAAAAAGAAACATTTAACCACCTATAATCTCCGCTATGAAATGCTTTGAAACCATCTAATTTTTATTTTGCCTTATTCAGTCATTTTCGACTCTCCGTGACCACATGGAACGTAACGCACCAGGCACATCTTTATGCGAGTCATGATGTCCCACTTGGTTTTCATGGCAGATACTGGAGTGGGTTGCCAGTTCCTTCTCCAGTGGGGGCCAATGATACAGCTCTTGATATTACTAGGTGGTCTCCCATCCAAGTACTGGCCTTCAGGTTGGTGTTCCCTGACTAAAATTGAATCCTGGTTGCAGCTGTGAAAACACTGAATCTTGACCACTAGGGAACCCATAACATTTTATAGTAATTACGAATTAAGTAGAACATCCCTTCTAGATCCCTACCTTGTTGTGGTTTAGGAGCTTGTCTACCTCCGTGAAGCTGTGATCTCTACATTGAAGGGTCAGCAAATATGTGCAGGCCATAGCAGAGGTCAGACAAATCATTGTCACCTGGAGAAGAAACTGGCAACCCCCTCCCGTATCGTTGCCAAGAAACCATATGGATAAACATAACCACACATAACAGATGTGCCTGGCCTGCTGCAGTCCATAAGGTTTCAAGGAGACCTGGACACAATGTGAAAAATACCCTTTTTTCACCAATCCTTAAATGCAACATTATTAAAGCTATCATAGGAAGGTTTCTGGATTCACTAAGGAATACAAATTTACCTATAGATCTTTACTTTTGTGTACTTTATTAGGAAGTACTTAGCAGATTTATTTATTTTTTGCCAAGAATCATAGTTACTAAGTGGTTTCATAATAACCAATCAGTTGCTATATGCTACTTGGTAAGGTCACGGACGAGCTAATTTGAAACCCTGAGCTTCATGGTCTGCATTCCTTAGCTACATAAGACAAACCAATCCAAAATTGTATGATTGTAGGCAGGAAATGGAACTTAAGTACAAAATACCTATGCCCTTCTAAAATGATATTTACAAAAGGTATTGCAAGCCGTAATGCAGCCTGTATCCGTGAGATAATGTGCATGGGTACAACTAAAAAAAAAAAAAAAATGGAATCTTATTGGGGAAATAAATTCATATAATTAACACTCTGCCTTTTGGATCTAGTGACACCTGCTTCAATGTTCACATGGACAGTCTGAGGAACAAGTATGTCTGAACAGAGTGATTCTACTTCACAGTAAGTTGCCATCTAGTTTGCCAAGAGTACAATAACTGCAAGCTAGCTATAAAAGGACTGCTGGTAGGAGTTTTCCAATTCACACATGAAACCAGCTAATATTCAATTGCAGCTCATTTGCACAATACAGAAAAAAAAAAGTGTATTACTGGAGAAATTACTTCCTCTTGCACAGCGTGAAATGATAGCTGCGTGTTATGGTAGCAATTTGATTCTAAAGTAACTGTAAAAAACACACTATAATGCATGTTGGTGACAGGGTCCCTTTAATCTACCAAGAAAAGCCACCTTAGATGAAAAAAAAAAAAAAAAGGTCCTGATCATGAACCAGTTTGAATGTATAAAAATGGGTGTTGTCCCTATTGGCCAATGTGCAGACATACAGCTGAATGACAGAACAGTGCTATGTAGGTCTGCCTGGTGGACTAGAGATGCATCTCGTGTTCATGTCAAACGTATAAAGCAACTTTTGTAGTTCTTAAAATTACATAAAAAAGAAAAATGCATTGGAAATAAAGTTGATACATCCAAGAAACAAGAGAAGCTTTTGATAAATATTATGGTTTATTACATAACCTGAAAGTAGAAAGAAAACCATTTCTGGACTTTTAAGTAGCCCCCCAGCCCCCAATATTACACTATTTTGCATGAATCTAGTTCAAATCTGGAATCCATGCGAAGACCCAGGCCTTTAGGGTCCCCTTTTTATAATATGTAGATTATGGAATTGGCACCAAACACAGAAAGATATTTGGGCACATAGTATATAGGTGAAATTCTACACCAGTTTAATATATGATGACCAAGTTTGTTTTATTGGAAGAGGCAGATACTGGAGAAAATGCACACAATATTTTCTGCTAGCATCTCCTATGCAGGCTTACTCACTAGATGTGGAGATAACATCCACAGTGTTCATTGACATAACAGATGTTGAGACACCACAAAGGATCCAAATATTAATTTTGAACTACAGGCAATAAGTATGTTATTAATTGAACACTATTAAATGTATTTTATAGTGGACTTGAGTGGGTGATTTCCAAGTTACCTTCAAGGGAACAGGTTATAAAGTTGTATAACGTAACATGACAGCAATAAATTGAGCATGTGCAAATGGAATACTAGCAGTGGCACACACTAACGGTAACTAGTTTCCATTTTCACATGACTTTACACTGAAAATAGATTCAGAGATCACCAAGCAAACTAATGTAAGTTTGCATTTGCTTAAGCATATTACGTGGGGTTTCACTTAAAGTTACAACTGTGCATTTTCTGACTGCTAAGGAATAGGTAATTCTTTTAAATGTTTCTATACAGTTCTAGAGACCACTTCAGATCTTGCCTTGCAGAACAATCAAAATTTCACATTTCTATGGACTTCGTTCACAAGTTTATTATGAAAAAAAATAGCCACTGCTGCATCCTGCCGCAACAATGTCTTACAGAAAGAATTCTGGTTGACACACTAGGTTTAGACAATGGAGAACGACGAAGAGGAAGGGGGAAAAAAAAAAAAACGTGAGGTGGAAACCATAACAAATTAAATTACTGTATTCCCTGAAAAATAAACACATTTCTGAAGTCACAGAAGAGGTGGCAGAGGCCATGTACTTAATTATTTAAAAAGGTCCTTTAACCCCTTTGCACCCAAGAGGAGTCTGCATCATATTGTGGCCCCCCTGTGGCACTGAAGGGCTTAGTCTTCAGACTGTTCCTATCCTTATCTACAATCATGCCGAGTAAAGCTATAGCTAAATGGAAAGTTAATTGTATTCATGAGGTGTTAATGTCTACATTATGTTTTTGCAGTCTCTCCGAGAAAGCAAAAGTAACTACAAGTAGTGCTATGCCAGAAAACAGATTTTGATTCTCTTTGACAGACAATGTCACTTCAGCATGCATTGGACAGGGTGTCTATCTAATGTCGTCACCGCTGTTGAGACGAGGCTTTGATTTTTTTATGGCACATCTTTTGGTCCGTTTGAGAACAGTACATGTGACAACGTTCTCTCCTGACGCTTTGAAGTTACTGCTGCTCTTCCCGGTTTTTAGGTCAAAGTCCTGTTTGTGGCAATACTGTACAAGTGTAAAATTCTGTTTACAGGAAGTAGTCAGGGGTGCGGCGAGTCACGTGTGGTTCTCCTCTACGTGGTGCTGGATCAAATTGCAAGCTATACAAAAAAAAAAAAAAAATACAAAAAACACAATGCATTAGTACACAAAAACTATACAGTGCACTAGCCTTTTCTCTACAGTAAACAATTTCTAAAATAAATTTGCAGTTCCAGTATGCTAATGTGCAGCTCAGTGTTTGATAAAGGTTGGAGGGGTCTAACTGCTAATATGCACAAGCTGTTCATTTGGATATAAATATAACATGGAATTTGGCAGGAATAATTCACTTTAAAAAAAAAAAAAAAAAAAGAAGCAACAAGTCTTTAAAATGACAAAACACACACACATATTACAGTTCATACTTACAAGGAATATTTTAGAGTGTCATCGAGCTCCATGATTGCAGCCTGATTGCCACAACGGTAACAATAGTTTGGAGCACTAAAAATTGTGACTACATTCCGGTCATGGCACCAGTTGTATCCCTGAAAAAAGATAAAAAAAAGCCAATCACTCACAAGATTTGACAAACTTGCCTATAAATATAAAAAGGAAATAAAGCGAGGCAGAATGTATTGCCATTTAAATTTAAGACTTTAGTGCATGGCGTGACAGATTCTTGGAGTCCTCTTGCTTCCTAAATTTAAATGTTGTTAGTCTATACATCTATATGCAAACTACTTTCCTGGTTCCTAATAGTGCTAGGTTGTGGCGTAGACATCCAAACTACATTTTATATGAATTCATCAACCCCCTGCATTAGACCACAAATTGTCTAATTCAACAGCAATTCACTTGCCATACATCATTTGTCTTTTTGAACAGGATAGACAATTATGGGGTTTGACATGAACAGTACATCCGACAGTAAAGATCCCTTTCTTACCTCCATCACCAGCTGATGGGCTCTGGAAACCAAAGTAAGGCCATTGGCATGGTTGAAGGTTTCAGAGATGTCTTGGCCAAATGTATAGCCTGCACCTCTAGGAGAAATACCCCAGCCACCACGGTCATCTGGATCAGACCACAATAAATCACACATTGGACCCTGCAAAAACATATATATATTTTTTTTTTTAGCAGAGTCAAATAAACTTGGACATTTTTTTTTAGATTTTTTTTATATAGAAGTTAAAATAAAAAAATAAAAACTCAGTGGGGAGGAGGAAGCAAACACACTGACATCACAAAAAAAATACAATCAAGGTGTTACCTGCATACACAAAGTGACTTTATATGCACAGGAGATCATTACCTCATGTGGAACCTCTTGTAGACGATCCAGAGCTCTGATGTGATCCAATGTATCTATTGAGGGTGACAGACCACCGTGTAGGCAAAATATCTAAAGGAAAAAAAAAAAAAAAAAAGTATAAGTTTGCTGCATATTTTAAATGTAACTAGAGATGTCATCACAATTCACAGCTTTTAATAAAGACCTTGTAAACTTTAAAAACCTACTAGATGTGCGTTGCAACATCAACTCCGGGTTTATAAGTTACATAAACCATATTAAAAAGAAGAAGAGATAGCCCGTTTTTTATTTATCTTTTTGCAAGAAAGCAATAGCTACCTTTAAAAATGACACCGGCAGGAAATTTAACAGTTACATTTTAGTTGGTGACCAGGTTTGGAGAAATACTAGTTATGATGTAATCTAAGTATTCTTATATACAGACAGTCCCTGTTCTGTATATTCTAATGCTTAGATTACATTCTAACCAGTGTTGCTTCTGACTTGATACAGAGCTGCACAGCTTGAAACCTTGTCACCAACATTTATTTTAAAAAAAATGAATACATCTGCGGAGTAAATTATGCAATGCGTGCATGGATCTTTCAGCAGCATCTAAACATACCTGACCATCCACCAATGCCGTTAAAGGCAGATAATCGAATAGGTCGGTGAAATATTTCCAGACATTTGCATTTCCATATTTTCTTAAACATTCGTCATAAAAACCATATACTTGTGTGATTTGTCTACTTTCATGGTTGCCTCTTAAGATTGTGATACGTTCACGATAACGAACCTGAAAAGAAAAAATGTTTTCTGGTTAGAAAATCTCATGCGTAGTCTTTATTTCACAAGAAATGTTGATTGCCGTTACACACAAGCGTTTCAAATACTATATCAAATGTAAAGGGGTAGTGGCTATTTATACTTGTCTAATGCTGCATTTCCTCACAGTAAACTTACTCTGAAAAGTAGTGCTGCCCATTTAGACCACATGTCAAAGAATGAGACCTTGTATGTGGTTTTTGCACACACACTTCAATTCTCAATCTTTCAGACAGACATGTGTGGCATGCCTTGAATAAAGGTGCAGTGGTCCTATTGGGTCTGCATACACTAATATCTGATGGCTTTAGACCAGAAATACAAGTAGACTGCAGGGAGTAAATGCCAATTATTGGCAATCACACAGAAGTTAACAGCCTGCGTTTGGGGAATGTTGTTAGACAATAAGCAGAATATAAAAAGTCCATTTTAAAAGTTAAACTGATTATTTATTGCATAAAATTGTTATATGCTGTATTTAATACTAATGATGTCCCCCAGTCACTCCAGTGTGCTCAAAACTTTACAATTACTACAGCAGCCAATTTGAAAAAAAATAAATAAATAAATGAAAGGTCCTGTATGGTTGAAACTTAAAATATACTTTTCTGAAGAACTTCACTTGAAAAAAAGGATTATAACTTTTTTATGCAGTGATGGGTTCAAGGAATCTACTACTTTAGTTTTTAGTGGCCTACTTCCTGAAGTGGTACATCTAACAGAGACATGAAGTGGTTTGTGCAGAATATGGTGAGTTCTCATTTGCACCAACGAAAAGCTTTTTTTTTTTTAAAGAAAAATGACAATTGCATATATAAAGCAGAAAATATAAAGGCTGTATTTGTGTTTACCATCATCAAGTTTAGTGAACCAAAACTACTATCTCTATCTACCATGACAATTTAACGGAACCAGTGCAAAAAATTTACAGGAGCAGAGTAAGACTCCACACTTACTTTAAGCGCTACAAGTAGTGTTACAGTTTCCACTGAGTAATACCCTCTGTCAACGTAGTCTCCCATGAACAAGTAGTTTGTGTCTGGTGATTTGCCCCCAATTCTGAACAGTTCCATGAGATCATGAAATTGACCATGGACATCTCCGCATACTGTGACTGGACACCGCACTTCTTGGACATTTGATTCTTTTGTTAAGATTTCTTTTGCCTAGAAGAGATAAAAGAATTTTCTTAAAATTGGTTAAGTTACAGAAAGTCCTACATACAAGTAGGGTAAGGTTAATAAACACACCCGCATACCCTGAAAAAAGCCACATGAAATAGATTCATTACTATTGTCAGAATATAGTGAAGCATTTTACTATGGCAGTATTGGTGTATAGGTCCTAGTCAAATTTCAAACAGCAAAGCATACCACTACATTAAATATGCAATTGCCTGACATAACAGGATAATTACATTATTTGTACTGATTAGTCACAACACACACGCAAGAAATACATTTGTTCCCAAAGATTCACAGACACGTCCCCAACCAGACAAAAATATCCAACACTTGTAAACCAGGAAGCCTCGCTCTACTAGACGATACCAACCTCTAAATACTCACTAAAACACATCTGTTTAAATAAGTTTATCACCTTCAAACTTAATATGCACTGTACATCTTTCACCCTCCTGTATGACACTCAAATCTTTTAGATTGAGAACTCACAACCTTGTGTGTGCTTTGTGAACAAGCACTTAGGTGCATTTTATTTTAAGCTCAGAAGGTCCTCCATTCATTTGCAAGGTGTTATAATTGTTTCTGACGTGTACTTAACCCTTGTATAGCGGAATGGAGTATGTTGGTGCATTACTGATTAAGATAAAATTAGAATATATTTTGAAAAATATTTGGGGACCAAAAAGTACAAGTTCTAAAAATCTAGCTTTTGTTTGCTGTAGTTCCACTCCTTTTATGGTTACACAAGAATAGTGAGCATACCCTGCAGTAGTCATGTTTCAAACTCCACTGGTTGTTAGACGTAGGGTTTTTGCACAATCATAAAAAAAAACACAAAAAAAAAAAACACACAAGTTTAAAGAAATGGTTCCTTTAAAATAATAATAATAATAATAATAATAATAAAGAAGTGAGTGCTGTTCCTTTATAGTGATTTATCCCAAGATCAAAAAGGTTGCAGGAGTGTGGCTCAAAACAGATTTAGAGGAAGCTATTAAAGCTCACTATTATGTTTTGACTTTATGACTATTGTCTGTCAGTTACTCAGAGAATGTTAATCTGAAATAAGCCTCATCCTTACCACTTACCTTGCATTTAAAATGCCCACTCCCTGTGCACCCAAAAACACGTTTGATGCGTGACCTATGGAGGCTTCTAGATGAGAAGCACAAGATTCTCTCATCTTTAGCATCACAATTATCTTTGTAGGATTACAGCTAGGACTGAAAAATGTCAAGCCAGCAAGACTATATTAGTAGCCAGAACAAGGTGCGATATTAAAAAGAAAGTGTTAAAATGTTTTTTTTTTTTAGGAACAGATTTAAGAATTGGATCATATCAAGAAAAAAAAAAAAAAGGTGGCGGCCAAAAAATGAGAAACGAGGCTACATGATCCCGAAGAGAGCAGAACACTGCCAGGCACATACAAGTTAGCCAGGAACAACCGCAGAATCTTGGGGCTAAAAAAAAAAACAAGTAACACATAGAAAAAATTTACAACACTAACTTGCAAATAAGAACATTACGATTCTGAAATGGCGCTTTACACTCCTACACAAACGGTTTGGCCTTGTGCTGGCAGCCTATTTACACTGCACACTTGGCACATTGCTGATAATTTCTCCTCAGGTGATCAACAGTCCAACTGTACATTTTCTGATGCAGGAAAAGCCAAAGAGATTGTTAGCTCTTCAGGATATTGATTGCTGCATATTACATATAAATAGGTAAAGTATATTAATTAATATTAATTTATTTCACAGTAGTAATTTTTTTTTATATTTTACACTGTACTTCTATATCTGTCTTTGCGATTAGCGCCAAAGGTGATCGTTGCAAAGGAGGAAACTTTAAGTACACAAAGGGAGAGGCTCGCAATGAGCACTGAAGTCCTCAGAGGAACAAAAGACTTACATTGTATGGCAAAGCACATTGCCATGGCTTCAAATTTTATTACCATCATTTTTATGACTGGCAAGTCACTATTACATTATATTTTTGAAAAATATTTAGGAGTCAGAAGTACAGATTTCAGGAGTACAGAATGCCCGTCTAACTATATGGCAATGTGAAGATATCTGCTTGGTGAAGATGTAACATGAATGTAAATCTGTTAAAAAACAACACTATACAATTTTTTTAAAACACTGTTTAACTGGAAGTTCATAATCTACAAAACTGAATTCCAAAGCTCAGCAAGTGAGGAGTGCAAAATACTCATTTGGGAGGTGTAAGGGAACCAAACGAAAAACATTTGTCTAGAATAGTTAGTGTTTAAGATCAGCCCAGCACTACTTACTGTAACAAATACTTTCTATGTAACTTTGTTGAGATGGCCCAGTGAAGACTAGCTTTTCCAATCTACTGGCGGTTGACAGATTGCACGTAGGTGTGTGTAAGTGTTTCCTGCCAATTAATATTCTTTAGTTACCAGATTGAGTCTATGGCAAACTATAAATACATCCACTTCATAAATTAAAAAGCCTTTGCATGAAAGTGGCAAAATGACATTTTATAGGAAACTTGCACATTTGAAGGTGTATGGTTCCTTAGAATATCACTGCATCATAAACATATGTGTATGAAGCAACAGGGAGATCTAGAAGATAAAAGTTGGTATTCCATGTCCTTTTGTTCATCACTAGCACAAGTCAGTTAATAAGATCAAAAATAAAGCCATCCTGCAATACTTAAGAGCCATACAGAAAACGTATAGGAGCCAGTAAGATTGCATATTTCTAGAATTTGGATAATCTGGCTCCTAAATATGTTCCAGGTCACTAGAAACATTTTACAATACTATTAAGTCTCCCTGCAACAAAACCAGGACAAAATGATGCCATACCCACTGCCAGTTCCAGGTTATCTTCTCAACCCATTACAAGTCACACTGATATCTTTGCCTCCCATGATCCCCTGCAATAGGCCAAAACATCTCCCACTGTACCAGACATATGCTGTGGCTTTAGGAGGAGACTGAAGCATCTTTACATTTGATTTAATTTACAGCACTGATTCTAGTTTGCCTACATATTTCTTTGCTAGTACCTACAGAGAGAATGTGCGGGCTGCATCCTAGGAAAGCAGCAGCAGACAAGTTATGGATAAAAACACAACACCAGCGCCATTTTTACAAGTCTATTCAGTTATAAGCTACATCAGCCAAGGTTAGTTACTTGTGGGCATGAGAGAGTGTTATTTGTCCCGTTACTGTAAATAAAAAAAATAAAAAAGCCATTTAAAAAAAACTTACATGTCACAAGTAGACATGGACACCCATCTTTTCATAGAATAATTTCTTTTATAGTGATTCAGTGTGGACAATTACAATCAAATAAGATGCACAACTGTCACACTCACACCTATCAAATCAATGTTATTTGTTCAGAGTACTCAGGTAAGTAAAAAAAACACAAGGCTGGATGGAAAGTTGGGCCACACAAACATCTCAATTGCATTTTATCATGCTCACTAAGATGTTCAACTAAAAACTCTGATCCTTTACCAATTCCCTGTTTTTTCATTCCCTTGGCTTTCAAACAAAGCACGGTTTGACACACTAATAGATTACACAGGCCTTCAGTCATATATATGGTCTCCAGTGTAGCGTTTACTGTCCAATGGGCCCAATTTTTCCTCTGTTTTTACCAGGAGCCTTAACCGCTGCATTTATTGCAAACAAGTACAAATTTGCACTTTCTCGGCCAAGATAACCTGACCGCACCTTGACTTGATGTGGATGGACACAGAGTCCATAAGACTTAGGATCCCTATCCTTACTTCAGAAAAGGTTGTGAGGTGTAGCTCACTCATACAGACCGTGCTATGCTTTGATCAGTGAGGGGTTCATCCTTAGAGAAATGGGGCTCTAGTTTGGGGCAGAAAATGGGGGCCTGGTTACTAACCTGAACCTCCACTACATTAACAACATTACTCATACATTATTCTGTAGTTCTCATGGAAACAAGGTGGCATTTGTACATTTTTCGTAAATTTACCCTATTCCCACAAAACCCCTGGAGGGTAAACTTACCGAATAGCAAAAGCACAGTATTGTATAAAGCTAATAATTACATCCTAGTATAGGTGAGCTGTCCATGATAGGCTTCACTAGGCCTCCACATAACGATGTAACAATCAGGGTGGATATGTGTTTGTGATACTACAATAAATGTAACAATGTGTTTATAAAGGAATTACTTCGCATGTCACAGTATACTACGGGAGAGACGTACAAGCCAGACATATGCACTATCTTCTAGGCCTCGGTCTCTATGTATACGTGCCATACCACTCATTGTTTGATGTAACCAGCACACAGCAGCATGCAGTACGTGCAAATCACAGCTTAGCAGCACCGATCGGGTTAACGCCGGAGCCGAGCATCAGCTGGGAGCGCGCGCGCGTACTGGCAGCTGGCGCATTCCTACGGGAGGCGAGGGAGGAGCGGCCGCCATCTTAGGAAGCGCCGCCATGAGCCGGGTTACTGAAAGAGCCGCAAGCCCCTCAATTAGAGCGTGTGACACAAATATTACAAGTGTCTAAACAGCATAACAAAAAAATACAGGGACCAATTTGTGCATTACATGACAGGAGGAACTGGTATTTGGGGGCTCGTGAGCGGCAGCCATGTCATAGGACTACAAGAGGCCTCAGTGCAGGGACCGGCGTACAGCCATGAGGAAGTGGGCAGGATACCAAAAGAGCTGCTTTTCAGACGGTTCATAGCGTTTAATCTAGTTATATGAATACATATAATGATATTGTAATCCGAGAGAATACATCATAATTATAAGGACAGAGACTGATCACTGGGTTAGACATAAAATAAAGTAATTGAGGCAGCTACAGAATAATATCTACTATCAATCTGTAGAGTGAATATACCAGATAATCACACACCCTAGGAACTGACACACACGTCCTAATCACCCACACATGTTCTAGGGACTGTGGTCACTAGTGCGAATACGGACCTGCCCATTAGTACAGGTCATACACAGGGTGACAGTGGGGCCCGTGCACATCCTGTGTAGCAGGTTAGACCACACACATTCCGTTTATCAGCCTTAGGACCGGCTCACCAACCCTGTCACAAAGTACGGATCCCTCCGCTAGTGTCAGTGCTCACATCCCAGGCCCTTCCTCACCTTCTCGCACAGAGTCTTCACTTGGCTCTCGGTCAGTTGCTTGCACTCATTCAGCTGTTCGATCCATTGATCCAGCTCTTTGGTAAACACCTTCTCGTCCATGGTTAGCGGGTATGAAGCCGGCGGCCGGGCACCGGAGGCCCTGTGTAGTCACTACACAAACTAATGAATGAATAAAAACCAAGCGCAATAAAGAGGGAGGCAGCTAGTACACCGGCACCTGGCGTTCAGGACAGGAAGGCTGTGATACCCACAAGAGGGATGAAGGGAACCAGCACGATACAATCCTATAAACACCGGTTCCTTACAGAACGCTCTCCGGCGGTGTTGGAGCCCGGGTTTGCTGCCTTCCAGCCTCTCCTGTGCTGTGTAATGGCCGCCGTGACGTCATGCACCCCTCCTTTATCACTCTCACCTCCTCCCTTGGCGCCGGCCCTCTCAGCTCGCACGTCACTTCCTGTCCCGAACCGGAAGCCGTGCTCAGCACCTTCCCCTCTTTTATCTATAACATTCATTTATTGACATCCAGCTATTTGTCTGGGAGTGGCGAGTGACGTGTCTCGTGCTGGCCCCCGCCCTCAGATGTTGCAGCACTCGGTGTGTACAGAGGTCGTTGTGCAGAGGAAGGATGACATCATACACGGACAGGCACCTGATATCAGGGCCTGCTATGTGTACCATGAATGTGTATGTCCTAGGCATGGTGTGAATGTGTTAGCTGCATGTTGGACTATGACTCCTAATAAAGACGAGCTCTCTATCAGTACTATTTGTGTGCGTACAGGTGAATCCATCGGCCTTGTCTATGTCTATGACTCTGGGTCATTGGGGAATCTCACCATGCTGTGAATCAGCCAGGTAAACCTTTATAGACATGCAGGAGATGGTCTTTTATTTTACTAGATTCACCAAGGCTGAATATCTATGGGACTGAAGTGACGATCCACACATGCAAATATGTTAATGGTATCCAGAGGTCACAGTGATACATATACATACTTATAAACATACGATGTGGGGTATAACAAGGGGGCAAGAGGAGTAGTAAGGGGTGTAGGAGTGGGGACGCATCAAACCTAAATACACCCATGGTATATCCACCAAACACTTGTTTGTAACTTTTAAACTTCTTTGGTACCTATATATATATATATATATATATATATATATATATATATATATATATATATATATATATATATATTATTAACCCTTTGGGTGCTAACTTCTCCCTTATTATGCAGAGGTATAATCTGCTCCACATCCAGTGGGACAGGAGGAGAGACCTCGAGTGGGAACATAGTGACAGCATAACATTAATGGCCCCACACAACAAGGACTGACACTCATAAAAGGATTGTTGTTGTTCAGTTGTGACTGATTCTCCATAATCTTTCCCAGCATCAGAGTCTTTTCTAGGGAATCTTGCCTTCTCATGATATAGCCAAAATATTTTATCTTTCGCCTCATGATCACACCTTCCAGTGACCAGTTTGTCTTGATTTCCTGTAGTACTGATTTATTGGATCTTCTTGCAGTCCAAGGGACTCTAAGCAGTTTTCTCCAACATCACAATTCAAAGGCGTCAATTCTACGGCGCTTAGCCTTTTATATGGTCCAGTTCTCACATCATATTTTACTACTGGGAATACTATAGTTCTAACTATAGGGACCTTTGTTGATAGTGTAATATCTTTGCTTTTTACTAGCTTGTCCAGACTTGCCATAGCATTTCATGGTTGTAGTCACCATCTGAGGAGATCTTGGATCCCAGGAAAATAAAATTTGTCACTGGCTCCACTTCTTCCCCATCTATATAAAAAATAAATATTAAATAATTAAATGCTCGTGTCTAAGGGACTGTCATTCGGCTGTGCTACCTCCCTCTGTGATCCTCTCATCCACCTACGTCCCAGGAGGGAGGCAGCAAGTCCAATAATGTTGGTGGATGGCTGCAGACACAGCTACCATGGTCCAGCAGACTTGCATGCACTCATGAAATCTTGCACAAGACAGTGTGGCATCACTGACTCACGGACAAGTTGCTGTTGTCAGACGCTCTTGTTGCTAGAGAAGCGCTTTTAGTTCTTCCCAGTTTTTTCCAACGTGACCGGGAGTCAGTGACGACACGTGGTATTACGATAGATGTCACAAACATGATCAGTGCACACTTGTATCTGCAGACACATTATTTGACTAGCAGCCTCCCTCCTGTGACGTGGATGGATGGTGGTATCACAGATGGGGCTACCGCTGCTAAATGGCAGGCCTGTAGACACAAGGATTACATATTTCAAATAGAAATAATTAAATATCTCTCTCTATATAAATACACTTCTATATATTGCCTAACTATGCAGTATTTAAAAAAAATAAATATATATATATATATACAGTAGTTTTTAAAGGAGCCCCTGTCTCACCCCTTGCATAATGAGGAGTGGTAATGGACCCTTCTTTGAAAAGAGCAGAGTCTCCTCTTTCACATGGGGGTTTTATGTTCCTCTAAACATCAGGACAAGTCCATATAAAAGTGATGACCTGAAAACCACTAGAGCCTCTATTTCTATAATAATAGCCATGTCATTTAAAAAAAAAGAGTGCCCTTTTTAGAAAGAGTGGCCTCATACGTCTATATGATGGGCAAGTCATAAAGATGCTAATCGCATGCCCACATTTTTATTTTTGGGGAGTGGGATACTAAAAGAGCATTTCCCCTCAAGTGGTTGTAGATGACAGAATGTTTTTCATTGTTTAAGATGTAGATAAAGAGCCTATTTATTATAAAGTGTGCTCTGAGTGGGATGCAATATAAGAGTATAAGAGACACAGGGGAGGGAGAGGGGGGAAAGAGGCACAGGAGAGGGATACAGAGACACAAGGGGAAGAAACCGAGGCGAAGGCAAGAGACACGGGAGGGAAAGGAGGAAAGAGCACAGGGGAGGCGGGGAGATACACAAGGGAAGGAGAGGGTAGGAAGAGACACATGGGGGGGGGGGGGGAGAGACACGGGGCAAAAGACACATGGGAGGGAGAGGGGAAGGGAAAAGACATGGGAGGGAGAGGAGAAAAGAGGCAGGGAGATACACAAGGAGAGGGGAGGAAGAGACATAGGGGAGAGCGGGAGATACTCAAGGGAAGGAGAGGGGAGGAAGAGACATGGGAGGGGGGAAGAGTCACAAGGAAGGGAGAGACACAGTAGAGGGGGAGGTAAGAGACACAGGAGAGGAGGAGAGACACACGGGGCAAAAAGGCACATGGGAGGGAGAGGGGAAGGGAAGAGACACAGGGGAGGGAGAGGAGAAAAGAGACACAGGAGGGGAGGAAGAGATGGAGGTGGGGGAGACATATCAAATATGATCCCGTAATTTTTGACGGGCAAATTACTAGTAGGGCTATATTGAGTAACGCGAGTGTTTTCTCACTAGTGTAACACCTCCAATTCCATTCTAAAGCTTGCTTGACATTGAAGGAAAATATCCTTTTAAAAAATAAATTCTCTGAGTCATTCATATATATTTAAATATACTATTTTGGAGAACTACACTTGAAAATACGCAGAATAAAAATAATACGGCCTCCAATATATTACCTGCTATTTTGGCCTTCGCTGATCAACTTCTGGAAGTCAGAGGATACCTTAAATACAATTAAAGTATCTATGTGCACCATTGGGGTGTGACATCTACAACTGCAAGTGCATTTTCTTTTTGCATCATTCAGTCATTTCTAACTCTCTGTGACCTCATGGACCTCTTTATGTCCATGGTCACGCTGATCCACTTGGTATTCATAGCAGAGATACAGGAGTGGTATGTGAGTTCCATCTCCAGTGGGCCACAGCATACAGCTTCTGGTATCCCTAGGTGTTTTCCCATCCAAGTACTGACCAGGCCCAACCCTGCTTGGCTTCAGGGTAGAGTGACCTTTTGGTTCCCTGACTTAGAATCAAACCCAGGTTACAGTGGTGAAAGCACCAAATCCTAACCACTGGACCACCAGGGAACCCTGTAAATGTATTAGTCTAGGTCTAATTGAATGCTCAAGGATACATCCTTCTGAAAAAGTAACAGACAGTACCAGCTGATGAAAGAAAGCTGAATCCTGTAGTAATTAATTATGAAAAATATAAAACTGAAACGGCTGTGTTTATTTCCTTTCTAAAAAAATGTCCATTATCAAGTTTAGTTATTTAAAGAAACATATAGAAAACAACTGACCACAATATTCCTATATGTCATACAGCTGATAAAAAGCTGACCAAGGATGGAACAACCATGGTTCAAATTATAGCTAAGAAGATACAGGTATCCTATTTTGATTTCTACAATTACATTTACTTTTTGCTCATAACAATACATTACAAACTTGATTTATTAAATGTGACATAATCTAAAGACAAGTAGATATCTCCAAAATGATTGTCATTGCAAGGAAATCATGCAATGCTAATTGCATGTGATACAGTGGTTTTGTTTCTGGCTAGTGCAATGTAATATAATCAAAGAATGTTTAAATTATATTTATTTTGATCAACAATACTGATCTCTAAACGGCAAAATCTTCTCTAGTGTATCCCAAGAAAATGTGCAAGAATTGTTTTTTGTCCATTCATCCGGGGTTTCCTGGTGGTCCAGTGATTAGTATTTGGTGCTTCCACCGCTGTGACCTGGGTTTGATTCCAGTCAGGGAACCAAGGGTCACACCACCCTGATGCCAAGCAGGGTTGGGCCTAGTTAGTACTGGTAGCCATTTCATTTTTATATTTTTCATAATTACTTACTACAGGATTCAATTTTCTTTCATCAGCTGGTACTGTCTGTTACTAGAAGGATGTATCCTTGAGAATTCAATTAGACCTAGACTAATACATTTAGAGGGTTCTCTGGTGGTCCAGTGGTTAGGATTTGGTGCTTTCACCACTGTAACCTGGGTTTGATTCTAAGTCAGGGAACTAAAAGGTCAATCTACCCTTAAGCCAAGCAGGGTTCGGCCTGGTCAGTACTTGGATGGGAAACCACCTAGGAATACCAGGAGCAGTCTGCTGTGGCTCACTGGAGAAGGGCCTGGCAACCCAGTATCTCTGCCATGAAAACCAAGTGAATCAGCATGACCATGTAGATAAAGATGTGCCTGGTGTGTTACAGTCCATGAGGTCACGGAGAGTTGGAAACGACTGAATGACGCAAACAACAAAGCCCTTCGTAGTAAATTAAGTTTAGCCCAATTATGATATGATAAATACATCAATGTCCCTTGAGTAACCTCTTAATCATGCTGCTGCATGGGATTGTCCATATAGGAATCCTCTTAGTATGTTACAAATAGGGATTAAAAACTAACCTTTTCACCTGCCACACTGATTTTTATAGAGCCTAAAACCAGACAATTGTATTTTTTCTCACTTTATCTATGTATTACACTGTTATACATTTGCTGACATTGCAAAATAAAGTGGGCAGCGACAAATATTTATAAAATACAATATGGGATCATTTCATAATATAATAATTAGAGGCACTCTGCAGTAAAACAAATCTAATTAGTTTCTATGAGGAGGTTAGTAGGAACCTGGATCAAGGCAACTCAGTGGATGTAGTGTTTTTGGATTTTGCAAAGGCTTTTGAAACAGTGCCACATGGGAGACTATTGTGCAAACTAACAGATCAGGAATTGCAGTACATATCTGCTCATGGCTGGCTAAAAGACAGGAAGCAAAGGGTTGTTGTAAATGGAACATTCTCCGGACAAATGTGGTAAGTGGGTTTCCTCAGGGTTTAGTATTAGGTCCTCTGCTTTTAAACATATTTATTAATGACTTAGAGGTAGGATTGGAGTGTGGTGTCTCCATTTTTGCTGATGACACGAAGTTATGCAAGGTAATTAAATCAGATAATGATTTACTTTCCCTCCAAAGGGATTTACATAAAATTGAGGAATGGGCATCAAAATGGCAGATGAGATTTAATACGAATAAATGTAAAGTTATGCATCTGGGAAGGAAAAATAGCCATGCAATTTATAATCTTAATGAAGCAAATCTAGGTGTATCAGATATTGAAAGGGATTTGGGAGTGCTTGTGGACAACCACCTAGGTAACAGTGCTCAAAGCCAAGCAGCAGCTGCAAAGGCAAATAAAATATTAGCATGTATGAAGAAGGGTATAGAAGCCAGGGAAGCAAATATAATTCTACCACTATACAAATCTCTAGTACGCCCTCATTTGGAATATGGAGTACAATTTTGGGCACCACTTCATAAAAAAGGACATTTTAGAGCTGGAAAATGTACAGAGAAGGGCAACAAAACTAATAAGGGGAATGGAGGGACTACGTTATGAAGAAAGACTAACCAAATAAAGCTTATTTTCTCTAGAAAAAAGTATCTAAGAGGGGATATGATTACCTTATATAAATACATCCAGGGTCAGTATAAAAAAAAAATAGTTGATTAATTTTTAACAATTAACAACTAATTAATTAATAACTAATCCACATTTTGCAGATCAGAGGAGATCTTAAAAGGTTGAACTTGATGGACTGTCTTTTTTCAACCTCAATTACTATGTAACTATGTAAATTATTTGAATGTTAGTTTAAAAAAAAAAACAGTAACAGTTAAAAATGTAAACATCCTTTGAAAAAATAAAAAATTGGTAGATCAAATGTCCGCTCTCCGATTCAACATATAAATATGCTTACAAAGTCCCTTTAAGGGCTTGCATGAGTATTCCTCATTAATTATCTGTATAGCTTTATGTTCGACTTATTTAATAGTAGTGTACTCTTTAAGTTTTACGTAAAAGCATAACTGCACTGCACCATTCGGTAGAGGTTGAAAAAGCCTGTTGAAAAAGTATTTACATTTTTTAAATTGATGCTGAATTCATGGAGTTATGATCTATTGAAGTTAAGCTATTTCAGTGTATTGCCTCTGCCTGAATGAGTAATGAGCTCTCTACCCCGTGGCACCTAATGAATATTAATTATAATTATGTGTAGATGCTTTGAATTAGGCAGTGGCCAAGTGATTTGTAACTACTCTAGCAGCTAGAATTACAACAGAGTAGAAAGCACAGTAGCTAAGATTGTTGTCTGTGGTGGAGAAGGTCCTGGGTTCAAATTGTCATAAGGATGATTTTTTTTCTTTACTGCTTAAAAATCAGAAATATGTTCTTTGGGTTATACAGTTTAATACAACATATGTCATTGTGGTAACTGTGTGTGTTAATTTTTTTAAATGTCTGAATAATTATGTGAATAATTATATAAATATTTTATACTTTTATACCTACTTTTTAAAGCAGAGCGTGTTGTTGTAGTGGTTTCATAAAATACTTTTATTAGTAAGTCATTGGTCCTAAATTGATAATGTATTATTTAGTGCACACATATATATATATATATATATATATATATATATATATATATATATATATATATATATATATATATATATATATATATATATTAGTTAAACAAAAAATCAAGAGGAATGCAGGGGAATCAAGCCTATCACTTACCAATGAAAAAAATATTTCAAGCACATTACTTACCACTACACAAATGCACTCTACTCCGTTAATACAATGTAAATCTAGAACAGAATGTGTAACAGTTACAGACTACAGTCTTAATATTTATGTAGATTTGTATGGGAGGTCTTTAAGGGCTAAACTAAAATGACAAGATCTAAGTCAATTCTTGGTCAATATTTGGTCAAAGTTTTCCACCCTCTAACTGACGGTGAAGAGCACATATGGCAACTTTTGTGGTCCTTTAAATATCTTGCTATATCAGATAGATACTATTGCAGACATGTACCTTAGTAACCAATCCTGCTTCAAGTTCTATCTGTTGACCAGCCACTGTAATATACAACAATGAAAATCCATGTGTTAGAACTTTGTTCTACTTTGTTAAATTGATACACTGGTGTTTTCCAAATATTGTATACAGTAATTTTATAACTATAGGTAATAACAAATACTTTATCAATTGAATTTTTTTTTAAATGCATTTTCCTACAGTATAATAAGATTGAATTTAGCAATTTTTAGTTTGAAATTAGCTTTTCATATCCACCCACAAAAGAGGGTTGAGTGCCTTTAATTATTGATAACCCCCTTTTTTCTGTGAGGATGCCTGGAACTGGGCATGCATAGTCTCTTTTTGTGCAGCCGACTACCCCCACAACAATGCCTCTGGGGCTTTTGAATGATTAAACGTAATAATCTCTCATTAAGATAAGATTTTATTTTTGTAAGTTCACCCCATTTATCCTCCTGCTATTCAGTGCTGGATGGTATACTGCTTTCTCCCCATTAATATCTCTATAATGGAATTTCTATACTTTCCTTGCATTTACCTCAGACTTACAGACCTATTAAGACCATATCGGCATCGACACACCCACAAAGGCTGTGGGCTTGAAATTTGGCTGCGTTACAGAGCTATTAAACTAGACCATGCCACGAGTTACGGACTTCAGACGCAAACCCGTAAACCATTCTTGCACATGTTGGATGTGCGGCTGTGAACATGATCAATAAGTCAAACCGTAGTTACAGGTTTAGACGGAGCCAATGGCAAATGAGATCGTCATCATTATGTCACTGAAAAATGGAGGTTAGATTTCAAAGCCTTACGGGTTTCGATTGGACCCGCATTCCAGAAATATAAAAATAATAATAAAACCATTATATGTATTAACACACTGATTGCCGGGATCGATATAACACAGAAATTAAACAGAAAACATTTTATTTTATATTGCAGATTTGAGAACTTGAGAATGTTGTGCTATTAATTCTAATACCTAAGATCGCTTTGCCTTTTATTATGAGTATGGTAGTGTGTGTATATTTGCATTTACAGTGCTACGGATAGGACTTTAAACCCCTTGCGGGCCTCAGTGCCACACACCGTTGGCTTTTTGGCTCCATTTGCTGGTTACGGGGTTGAACGCCAGTGAATTTGTTGCAATTTAATAGCGATTTTCAAACGTAACAATTACAGGCTTCAGAGAACGTCCGGAGTGCAATTTTAGACATCCTGTAGGTTTTTTTCGCCCTTACACCGCAAGTCATTGGCTGGTTGCTTTACGGGGCCAATATAATAGCCGCAAGTCTTACGGGCTACGTTACGGGCTACGGTTTTACATGTTGAGGGAATTTAATAGGGCTGATAGTATAAAGATATAAAGCAATACTATATAACTCAACCCTGCACAGCAGGTTCCCATGCTTCTGTTGGATCAGTTTCATTATAACTAGAGAGTGAAGGGATTCAAACACTATACTCAAAAACGGAAAATGTTGTTTCCACATATGTTTCATTTCTCTATATGTAACTGGTGACATCCTCTGTCTATTAAACTGCAGCTAAATGAAAGCACAGGAAACTAGGGATAATGTTAAATCTAAAAATATAGGCCCCTCTGCTAATCGAGCGTTGTAATTTGTGGTATACTGTAAATCGTCTGCGGGAGCTTTTCCCCCCTAAGTTACACGTTTATGTTAATCTTTTCTTTTGCAAAATTATAGCACTCAGCCCACATGTGTAAATCCTTCCTTATCTGCAAGAGATCTCAGTGTTGGGAGTACCCAAACCAAGCTTTATGGATGAGAAACGGCTCTAGGAACCAATGGAAAACTAGAACATCATGATTATTATAATGAGTGAGTGTTGTTACTGTGGCAAGGAACCATTATAGTATGCACACCCTTAAACTAATACCTTGTTGAAGCACCTTTTGATTTTATTAAAGCACTCAGTCTTTTTGGGTATGAGTCTATCAGCATGGCACATTTTGACTTGTCAAGATTTGCCCACTCTTCTTTGCAAAAACACTCCAAATCTGTCAGATTGCGAGGGCATCTCCTGTGCACAGCCCTCTTCAGATCACCCCACAGATTTTCAATCGGTTTCAGGTCTGGGCTCTGGCTGGGCCATTCCAAAACTTTAATCTTCTTCTGGTGAAGCCATTCCTTTGTTGATTTGGATGTATGCTTTGGGTCGTTGTCATGCTTAAAGATGAAGTTCCTCTTCATGTTCAGCTTTCTAGCAGAAGCCTGAAGGTTTTGTGCTAATATTGACTGGTATTTGGAACTGTTCATAATTCCCTCTGTCTTAACTAAGGCCCCAGTTCCAGCTGAAGAAAAACAGCCCCAATGCATGATGCTGCCACCACCATGCTTCACTGTGGGTATGGTGTTCTTATGGTGATGTGCAGTGTTGTTTTTGCGCCAAACATCTTTTTGAATTATGGCTAAAAAGTTCAACCTTGGTTTCATCAGACCATAACACCTTTTCCCACATGCTTTTGGGAGACTTCAGATGTGTTTTTGCAAAATGTAGCCTGGCTTGGATGTTTTTCTTCGTAAGAAAAGGCTTTTTTTCTTGCCACTCTACCCCATAGCCCAGACATATGAAGAATACGGGAGATTGTTGTCACATGTACCACACACCCAGTACTTGCCAGATATTCCTGCAGCTCCTTTAATGTTGCTGTAGGCCTCTTGGTAGCCTCCCAGACCAGACCAGTTTTCTTCTCGTGTTTTCATCAATTTTGGAGGGAGCTCCAGTTCTTGGTAATGTCACTGTTGTGCCATATTTTCTCCACTTGATGATGACTGTCTTCACTGTGTTCCATGGTATATCTAATGCCTTGGAAATTCTTTTGTACCCTTCTCCTGACTGCTGCCTTTTAACAATGAGATCCCTCTGATGCTTTGGAAGCTCTCTGTGGACCATGGCTTTTGCTGTGGGATGCAACTAAGAACATTTCAGGAAAGACCAACTAGAACAGCTGAACTTTATTTGGGGTTAATCAGAGGCATTTTAAATGATGGCAGGTGTATGCTGACTCCTATTTAACACAATTTGGAATGTGATTGCTTAATTCTGAACACAGCTACATCCCCAGTAATAAGAGGGTGTGCAGACTTATGCAACCACATTACTTTCCTTTTTTTTTTCTTCCCTCCACCTAAAAGATTTCAGTTTGTTTTTTAATTGAGTTGTACAGTTTATAGGTCACATTAAAGGTGGAAAAAGTTCTGAAATTATTTATTTTTGTCTCAGAAACCTGACATTTTAACAGGGGTGTGTAGACTTTTTATATCCTCTGTATATATAGATAATGCATCAGAGTATTTATTCCTAGCCCATGTAGTTTCCTTATATGTGTTACACTCGGATGTTGTATAATGATATGGACATAATCATACAATATCATATTTTTAATTACACATGTTTATATTGGACTGTTTAAGTGTCAAATAATGTTGAAATTTCATCATTTTTTATTGATTTTTTTTTGCTATACTTTCTGGTTTTAAAACCATTTGCAAGTGGTCTTTAATACCCATAATATTTTCTTCAGTTTTTTTGTAATTGTGGCACTGCTCTATTTTGCAAGTGATCCATAAAGTCTTATTAGCATAGAGTTTTGGTGTAAAAGTCTAAAGAAAGTCTAACAGAGCAACTCGTAATCTTTTGTCAGTGCAAAAATCAATGGAAAAGTTTTCCATAATTTTCGGCTCCGGCTTGCCGCCGTCACTCGTAGCGGTCCTCTCACAATGTTTCAGGGATGGGTGATTAACAAAGCGATCAGGATTTACTTTGTTCTTAAACCTGCTGTAATTTTACAAAATAGGGATTTGCATAAGGGCCATAGTTACTAAAATAACTGCTGCACAGTTTATATTAACACATTTATAATGTTGTAACTTCTTTTGGATCTCTGCCGGGGAAACAATCAGTATTAGCTCACCCCTCCTTTGCATGTTGGATTCCCAGTTAATCCTGGTTGTATCTTTTCCTATGATCTTCTTGGATTACATTTAATGATGATAATGATAATCATGAAACATTGCCTTTTCCATGTAATTTTAAGAGCTCATAAAAAGGATGACTGCTTTAATTCATTGACAAAATGTTCCTTCTATTAATTTGGCTGGATGGCGTAACCAATAGATTAATGACAGTTTACATGTCAAGAGATTTCTGTCTCCTCCAAAAATACATATCTATCCTGCCAATGTTGCTGTCTTATGCAATAAGACACAACAAGAGTGAGTTGTAGAAGACACCACCCATTTAATGAGAACATTGTAAGGTTGGGCTAAATATTGAAACTAGAAATAGAAAGCTGAACAACACCTGGCAACTGTACTTTATGTTCCTTTAAGCTTTTACTGTAGACTTGGAGTATAAATAGTATGTATGATGCTGCTTATGTAATAAGAGGACATATGTTAACTATCATAGCTTGGAATTTATTGACTGAACATGGGAGTTTAAATACTATCAACTTGTACCAGTCTGTTATATATATGTATTAGAAAAGAAAGGCAATATGATTAAGAGCTTCCTTACATGGGCCCTCATTCAATTGCAGTTTGGCCAATTAAATAGGGCTCTAAATAAACACATAACATATTTTTTTTAAAGCAGTTTTTAGTTAGCAAGCATCTATCCAAAAGCAAGGTTTTTACTAACTAAAAACTTCTTTAAAAAAACTATGCTATGTGCTTATTTAGAGCCATATTCAATTGGCCAAATCGCAATTGAATGAGGCCCATGGAATCTGGGACTTGTAGTCGTGGGGCAAAAACATCCGTTATCCCCTGTAAAAAGAAGGTAACCAGCAAACAGTCAGTAAAAAAGACGTGTCCAGGACCTGCTAAACCTCTTAGATTTAAATGAACATGGAAAACAGAAATTGGTTGGCCATGCATTTAAAAAAAAAAAAACTAATTTTAAAAATCATCAAAAGTTGTTTTGCATGAAATGGCCCTGCAATTATTAAATAATTATATGTTTAATCTCCCTGCCAATTACAGATTGGGATCTTAAAAACTATTACTTCAGCATTTTTAAATAACTGTAAAATCGTGAAAAGAGCCCATGGGAAGCATCTTTACATTTTTTTTTTGTCTTGTTTTTTTCTTACTTACTCTATATGATAATGCAGTTTTAATTAGTTCAGTGGCTATTTAAGACTTTTTGGCAGGTCTCAAGTATGCTGGGGAACTGAGTTATGAAGCTTTATGGAGGAACAGTATATTCCCTCTATTATCTGCATCTGGCATTATCAAAGAAAATGTATCATAGGGAGGTCTTAAAAGTGATCCTTTAACCACGTCCAATGAATCTCCAAAGTTCAGTTGAGTCTTTAAGTAAAACTCATAGAGTTCTCGCAGGTCACCTGAATTCAGATATAACCCTTATCACTAAACCATAGATGTATTATACGTATTTTATGTAGCACCTCGCCCCACAATTCTAGAGCTCATATAAATAAATAAGGAAGCTGAGGTTTAGATGGTCGATACTCAAAGAGATAACAGAGTCAAATATAGACATCTGAAAAGGGATGAACTGCTATTCAAAAGAAGAAAGGTAGTTAGGTAAAATGAAATAAATTACGCACCATTTCCCCACTTAGTACAAACAACGTCTACTTACACAAAATGAGAATACTCTACCGGAAATGTTCTTGGGAGAAAACTTTATATTTTGTGCTCTAATTTCACTTGCTTAGCAACCAAATAATTTTTTTTTTCCTTACAAAAATAGCACTAAAATGTGGGTGTTTGAAGTAGTGATGCAAACTGAACTGCTTGAATAGTGGGAGAAAAGAACAAGCAGGGAAATGTTCGAATAGGTGAAGGAGGAGGCAGGGTTAGACATACGGAGTGAGTCATGTGTGTGAGGGTGTAGATGAGACACCTTTCTTGGCTACCTTCATAATATAGAGTGCAGATGTTTTGTTATGTAACAAGCTTAATTTGGTTAATTTCAAAACACAGAATTACTGTTGATTTTCTTTTTGTGTAGATTACACCCAAGATACAGGACCTCTAAAACATATAAACAACCTAAACTCGTTTGATTTGTTGAGTGGCCCAATATGCTACTTGTGGCACATTGGTTTTAAAAAAGAAAGTCCAATGTATAACTAGTTTTTAAAGCTCTTTAAAAAACGCCAGAATCTCATAAGTGACCATTATACTTTCAATATTATATTGTTAGTAATAAGGCTTATGGAATAATTACAATCTTTATAGTAACATTTGTTAATTTATTTTTGTACTTTAAGAATAATTTATCCTGTATACCATCTGATACAAAGTCAAATAACTGTAATGTTATAAGTGGTTTAGTATATAAAATGCTTTATTCCAGGAGATATATATCAGTATCCATTATCTGATAAAAAAAGATAATGCAATCACCTATCATTTGTAGTTCCAGACAGATTTCATGCAAATTGAGCACCATTTCTTCCAGGAGTTACGGTAATGCTTTTCAAGAGATAGAAGCTGTAAGACTTCAAACGGATTCTACCTGAAAACATCAAAAACATATGTGTGTTTTGGCTATTGAGGGATCCTACAGATCTGGAGACCCCTTCAGCACAATCAGTGGTTTGAGCTAGTGAATGGATGGCACCACTGTAACCTTACAAATGTCTTTATATATATATATATATATATATATATATATATATATATATATATATATATATATACAGTAGACTTTCAGTTAACCGGAACTCAAGCAACAATACCTCTCAAGCAACCAGAAAAAAAACACTACACTTTAAATAAAAAATAAATTTTACAGGGCTCAACAAATGCCAGGAGCCAGGTTGTCATGCCACAAAATGCCTGCAGGCACCTAGATTTCATCATCTGCAATTCAATTGTACATGGAAGCAGACAGGCATGAGTGACCGAGCCAGTGCAGTGTTGGCGTTACATTCCCCGTGTTCAGCACTGCACCCTCCATCCGAACGTACCTGTGTCTAAGTGAGGAGTGAGAGCTGCTGCTGCTAGCACAGCCCTCACTGATGAATATACTTAGCAGAGCATCCTATGTGCAGCTAATCTAGGCCTCTTTTAATACTAACCAGCTTCTACATTTATTAGTCATCTACCAATCCCCATGGTTGCCGGATAACTGAGAGTCTACTGTATATATATATATATATATATATATATATATATATATATATATATATATATATATATTCATGGTAGGTAATTTTCTAACCATATCTCATCTCTGCACAGCCAGTAGTGACAGGCCCTTACCCTGCAATAGCTCTGCCCCTGAGCACAGTCCAGGGAGAAAGACGGAGAGACGGGGAGAAAGAGGGAGGAAGAGAAAGAGAGGGAGGGAGAGAAAGAGGGAGAGAGATAGACAGACCGAGAAAAGGAAAGGGAGGGGAAGAGAGAGAAAGGGGGGGGGGGGGGAGTGAGATGTTGAGGGAGGGGAGAAAGGGAAAGTGGGAGGGAGAGATAGAAATAGAGAAGGAGAGAAAGGGAGGGGGAGAGGGAGGGAGAGAAATATGGTGAGGGAGTGGAGGAGTGTAGAAGAGAGGGAAGGAAAGAGATAGAGAGGGAGAGATGAAAAGGGTGAGGTAGAGAGAGGGAGGGAGAGAGAGAGAAACAGGGAAAGAGAGAGGGAGAAGAGGAAGAGAGTGGAGGGAGAGAGAGGGGTAAGAGGGAGAGAGAGAAGGGGGGAGAGAGAGATAGAGAGAGGAGGAGGGTGGGGGAGGGAGATGGAAAGAGAGAGACAGAGCGTAGAGAGAAAGATTGGGGAGATAGAGAGGTAGCGAGAGAGAGAGAGACATAGAAAGAGGGAGGGAGAGAAAGAGAAGGGAAGGAGAGAAATAGGGAGAAAGAGAGAGGAAAAAAGTGAGTGTGGCGTGTGTATGAGTAGCTATGCTGTAAAAATGGCGGAAATGTCTGCAATTTGCTCACACAGCAAGATAGAGGTATACATGCACAGAAAAAGGAAAAATTAGTGCGTGCACATTTTGCGCACGTATTCACAGGGGCTCCTCCACTTTACTGCCTAGGGGCTCCAAAAATATAGATCCGGGCCTGGTGACACACTGGACCTCTGCGTGCTAATGATCAATACTGGGATGATTCCATTAATGTATCAAGGCTTCTTCCGTCATCAGCTAACAAAATGCAAGGAGAGAGGAAGCAAGAGTCATTTTGTACAAAAAAAATCACAAACTGTGTTCCACTTTTAATACATTTTCTATATACCTGCATCTGTTTTCTCATGGAATTGTATATATTATTTTTTGCACAAGTTAATGTGTTAGTGCTCTGATTAGAAAAGATGGAAAGCTCATATGTTCACAAAGACATACCCTGTTCAGACAAGAGCTGCAATAAGCAGCCTAGTAAAGAAAATGGAAGTCTGTAATATAGAATAATTGGATATGAAAGTGATCATTGAAAGACCATAGTGGTCAAAATGAATTAACCACAATGGTTGTTTATTATAGAAAATATGCTAAAAATAAGCACTATTTTATTTTCATGGATATGTCATTGTCAGCATTAACTATTAGGTAGCTCTGCCCACTTACACCTGATAGGACAGAAAATACAAACAAACCATATACTGTAAACAGACCCTCAACCCCCAAAACAGCAATCCTGTCACAAAACAATAAATGGAGGGGATGTAATGCTGCCATAGACATATCCAGGAAAATAAATTAACTTACTTTTAATACATTTTCTATATACCTGAATTGTTAATGGCAGCATTAACTATTAGCTAATATCCAAGCTTCAAATCTTCATGTGGGGAAAGAAAATAACAGGCTTAATCATTTGACGAAGAAATTATCTTTATTTAGACACAAAGACCCCAAAATGAAGCATTTTTCCCCAAACTCAGCCTGCACACCAGACACATCCAGGTTGCAGAGTTTGATGAAGATTTGAAATGATGACCAGGATGGAGCCTTGCCAATCGTATCTACAGATACTTCAACCTGGCTGTAACGGAACCCATCACTGTTTTACCCTGTTTTACGATTATTATGGTTAAAATATGATCCTACTATATGTATGTTGGTTTCTGCTCTGCAGAATATTAGCCAGACTATTGCAGACCCCTAGCAGAATACATAATCCTATTAGGGTCTCCTAGAGGCAGGAGAGCTCTATTGTGTAAAGTGTTCACATTGTGAAAGATGGAACAAAGAGAAGCATTATCTTATCAATGTCTGTTATTGTATCAAAGTAGCCGGCTAGTCCCTGGGAGGTGTGACCCCACCTATTGTTCTCTCTATGTGTACTGTGTGGCCAAATATGGGCATGTGTATTGCCTGTGGGAAGAGATGTGTATAAATATTTCTGCATATAACAAAATAAAGGTAGTTCTGCTCCTGAAACTGTGTGTCGTCCAGTTATTGGGATTGCGGTTGGGATATTGCTATTCTTTTACCTGTTGGAAACTTTGCCTGTGGATTTACCATTTACTTGTTCCTGAGCCTCACTGGGATTATAAGCGGAGATACCCTGGGGAATATTGCCTCTCCGCTACATTGGTTGGCAGCGCTGGGATTCAGACTCACAGAGGAACAAGCATAAATGGAGTACGGATGGAGATTGATTTTGCCACACTAAAACACTCCACGCTAAAAGACCGCCTGGAGGCAAGGGGTATACAAGCCAGCAATAAGAAGAAAGCGGTACTCATTACTGAGCTGATGGAGGAGTACCGAATGGATGGAGATTCGGTTCCCGAACAGGGGGATTCGGGAGAAAATTCGGAACAAGTGGAGTTCCGGAGGCAGGTACAATTTCGGCTGTCTTTTTATGGGGAACAACCTTCAACAGAAATTATTTCAAGGACCATGACAGAAGTCCAGGAATTTATGTTGAGGAAACAAACAGCCCCAGAACGCAGCTCTGCAATAAATATGCCACAAGAAGGTAAGCCTAAGATACCATACCAGGCTTTTAAAACGTATGTGGAGGCAGAGGAAGATATAGACGCTTTCCTGCAGGATTTTGAAAGACTGTGTGCCCTGCATAGAATCAGCACAGAGGACTGGGTACCGATTTTGGCAGGAAGGCTAACGGGGAGGGCAGCCGAGGCATATCGTACTGTACCTAATGAGGAAATAAGGAACTATAACAAAGTAAAGGAAATTATTCTGGCCAGGTATGCTATAACACCAGAAGCATACCGGCGGAGATTCAGGGACTTAAAGAAGGTGGAAAAAGACTCACACGCAGAGTGGGCATGCAGGCTACAAAGGGCAGCAATTGGGTGGGTACAAGCGAGCAAGGCACGGTCCATGGAGGATGTGATACAGATGATGCTGTTGGAGTAGTTTTATGAGGGAGTAACTGGCGAGGTACAAGAGTGGGTAAGAGACCGAAACCCTACCTCCCTCACCGAAGCTGCCAGGAAGGCAGATGAGTACCTAGATGCACGCAGGCAGCAAAAACCTGTAACAACAAAGACTCCTTTTAAAACCTTTGGGGGAACCAGCTACACCCCAGCCCCACCGAGAACACTGCCACCACCGCCCGCTGCACAGCCACGTTTCCGCCAGCCCGCTTCTGGCCCCTGTCACCACTGCCAGAAATGGGGACACTATAAAAGGGAATGTCCCCAGCTGCGAGACCGGTCCCCCCGGATACGTCCAGGCCCACCACCACCACAGAGAGCAGCCGCAGCCCACCACTACCAGGACATAGTAGCCACGCCATATGGTTCAGTTGTTCCTATTACAACCGTGGAACAATGTGAGGTGCTGCACGAGGCAAATCCAGTCCAGGCCAATGCTGATAATCGGCAGCATCACAGGCAGACAGTATACCTGGAGGGTAAAGCGGTCCAAGGGCTGCGAGACTTAGGGGCTACCATCACCTTGGTAAAAAGTCACCTGGTTTCAGACCAGGCTAAATTTAACAAGACTGTGGCCGTCAGGGTAGCCGGGGGAGCAGTATACCGGCTACCCACTGCAAGGGTTAATTTGCATTGGGAAGCGGGGGCAGGGCATGTGGAGGTGGGGTTGATGCCGCAGTTACCAGCGGAGGTTTTATTGGGGAATGATCTGGGGAGGCTCACGTCTGCTTTTGAGCCCCAGACCCCCACCACAGGAGAAGCTTACCCTGTGGTCACCCGCTCACAGACCCGTACCGAGGACGATCCTACAACAGGTCGGGAGACCCAGGTAAGCCACAAGCAGACACTAAGCACTAATGCCACAGAGAGACCCATAGCGTGGGACAACCCCAAAGAGCTTGGGAGGGAAACTAGACAGGACCCCAACCTCCAAAAATACTGAGCATTAGCCGACGATAGAGTGGATGAGCGGGAACGTTTTATATGGAAAGGAGTTTCTATGGGACAGAGATTGTGGCCCACCTTTTGGACACTGGGATCCTGGATTGTTGGGATGGGATCCTGGATTTTTTTGGGTGGGTGTACAGGGGAAGAACAGTGGGCCCTGTGCAATAGGGGCCCGACCACGAGCTGGGGGAGGAATGTACTCTGCAACTTGGGATGGTTTTGCTAAAGGACTTCAGTTCATTTGGAAGGCTGATGCTTCTCTGCTTCATTATTTAATTGTCTGAAACCAGTTTGTAAAATGTATTTTCCCTCTCCTTGAAATGTTTATTGCTGTGAATGCTGTATGAAGTGTGCGTTTGTTTTGTTCTTGAAATGTGAGGAAATGTGAATTGCAGTAATGCTGATGGGTTGTCAAACTGCAGAAGTGACCAACAAATCGTTTTGTCCGGACATCCCCAGGCCGATCCGTTGGGATCAGACCGTGTATGCCGGCTTATGGTCACGGGGAAGGTGTGTAACGGAACCCATCACTGTTTTACCCAGTTTTATGATTCTTATGGTTAAAATATGATCCTACTATATGTATGTTGGTTTCTGCTCTGCAGAATATTAGCCAGACTATTGCAGACCCCTAGCAGAATACATAATCCTATTAGGGTCTCCTAGAGGCAGGAGAGCCCTATTGTGTAAAGTGTTCACATTGTGAAAGATGGAACAAAGAGAAGCATTATCTTATCAATGTCTGTTATTGTATCAAAGTAGCCGGCTAGTCCCTGGGAGGTGTGACCCCACCTATTGTTCTCTCTATGTGTACTGTGTGGCCAAATATGGGCATGTGTATTGCCTGTGGGAAGAGATGTGTATAAATATTTCTGCATATAACAAAATAAAGGTAGTTCTGCTCCTGAAACTGTGTGTCGTCCAGTTATTGGGATTGCGGTTGGGATATTGCTATTCTTTTACCTGTTGGAAACTTTGCCTGTGGATTTACCATTTACTTGTTCCTGAGCCTCACTGGGATTATAAGCGGAGATACCCTGGGGAATATTGCCTCTCCGCTACACTGGCTACCCAGGAAATAGAAATTGCTCTAGTAGAATGTGCCATCAAGTACTGGTCTGACTGCCAAATGATAACATTGTGAAATAGCTGCTTCTACAATTCACGCTAATCATGGATGATGAAGGCATTTGACCTTTACTATAGCAATAAGGAATTATGAAAAGACTAGTAGACTTCGGGAAACAAACAATCTGAGAAGATGTAGAAGGTCCAATGAATGATACTCCTCTAAATCACTAGGCATAGCTGGAAGAATGATATCTTGGTTCATATAAAACCTGGTCACCAGTTTAGGGAGAAATTCAGTAACAGGATGAAGAATAACTTTGTCACTGAAGAAGGTTAAATAAGGTTCCTAACCAGAAACGAAAAAGACCAAAGATAATCCAAGCATAATTCCGAAGGAACAAAATGAGATATTGAAAGGGAGTGAAAAACAGCACCCAAGTGCCATGAGGGCCACCCAAGGTCTTCTAGGAGGCTTGATCTTCATAATAGCCTTGACAGGTAGAGGTTGTAGAAGTTCTTCTGGCTTTCAAAAGAGTCTCTATTACCTGATATGAATATCATTGCTTAAGTGAGTATTGCTCAATCTCCATGTTGCAAGGTTCAGTCTCTTGAAGTGTGTATCCTTGAAGGCACATGATGAAGAATGTCATCTCAAGAAGGAAGATAAATAGGTTGAGTTATTGAGCGAGCCCACAGAAAAGGAATCTAATGCCTTCCTCTCTAGAACAGAATGAGACCAACTAACTCTGCTTTGTCCCTTAGGATCCTTGCAATACCTTGATAAGAGCAAAAAGTGGAAAGACATTTGCTTAATGAAAATCCTAGGGTATAGAGAAGGCATCTTTGATTTGTAAGGGCTTCAGACCCAGAATAGAACAAAAAGATGTACCTGGTTGTTGCAAAGAGAGGCCATAAAGTGTCCCATATTCTTGAAATGGCTGAAAAGACTTCTGAGTTCAATCTCCAATTATTCTTATATAAAAGTTTTCATTTCCTACCTCTTAATTCAACTTTCCCTGACAGTCGTCAACCCTTCTGAGTTTAATTTTTTCCAAAGAGAAAAAAAGGAACAACGGTTTAAAGAAGACAGCAGCCATATTGCCCACTGGGAATCTAACCCAGAATCCACAGAATTAGAGCAAAAATGAAAATATCACAATATATGACTCTTACATTTTAAAACTTGAATGATATATGTTTCCAGGGAAAGCAATACCCATTGAGCCCCTTCTCTAACATTGCAATCCAGCCTTTGCCACTTGCATCCATTTAAACATTCTTCCAATCTATTTGGAAAGTCTCACTTATTTCCCCTAGTCATGAAAACATAAATCTGTATTGGACATTTAACAGATTAAAAGATTCTCTGAGTAATCCTCAAATGCCATGCTGCCCAATAGAGCACAGAAATTCAAAGGCAAGAAGGGACCTATAAAATGCAAGTACAATATTGCTGTCTAATACAAAAAGAAACCTCATGGATGTACCCCCTGAAGCAGCTGGAATTGAAGGCTATCAAGTATGTAAGGTGAATGCTCTGTATGAAATTTATAATCCATCCGTATTAAAATTCTCATGAAAATGTTTACTTGTTAATGCAGCAGGAGAATATTGTCCAAGTAGAAACATATTATAATTCCTTCTTTTTATCTCTTCAAGGGTCATTTAAGATCTTCGAGACTCAAGGGGCAGATGCTGGACCAAAGGAAATGCAGGAAAACTGTAGTTGATTATCCCAGAAAAAAACAAATCTTAGAAAACTCCATAAACTGGAAAGGACAAGATCATGATGATAAACATTCTCTAGATCTATAGTCAGTATCCAATCGCTAGAAAGAACATAAGATTATGAATGGCATGAACTCTATCTTACATCTTTGACAGATATATGTCCCTCCAGAAATTTCCAGTCTGTTACTGGATTCCAAACTCTTGAGGTTCCTGAACAAAGACACAGACTTGAAGATACCCCTGGGGAACAGCTCCTGAGAGTGAACAGGGAGGAGAATGGGATCTTGCTCATTTGAACAGCGCACGCTGTGAGCGCGTGCCGCAATTGCACGCCCGACCACGTGCGTCACATGTTTTTAACACTTAGATGATCTCAAAAGCGACAGACAGTCCCAACTGAGAAAGAAAAGAACAGAATGCTTGAATAAGGTTAAATGTTATTACTTTTAAGGAACATACTATTCATCTGGGGAGTAACTTGCTTTTGCTTATAGATATTTGAATCTCATGACACAATTATTGTAGCTTCTCCAATTTCCCTTTATGGCAACACTGTGGCAAGCTGATTGATAAATTATTAATTTTACAACACTGTTAATAAGCTAACATTTGTTTATAAAGATCCAATCCAGTTTATTCTTTCACTATTTTCTGATCATGAGGCATTTGCTTTGTCATTTGTTAATAGTTTATGATAGCTCTTTTGGACAAAGTGAAATGCACATTATTGCTTTCTACATCAATTGGTTTCTACCTGAGTTCTCAATATCAATCAAACTATTTTTTAAAGAGGAAAGGAAACGATATATGATTCTAACTTTATGAATTATTTTTTGCCAGGATTTTACCAGAGAATTAATTTTGTCAAACCTTATGTTTTTTTCCCATAAAATTGCTAGATCTCTAGAACTGTTCATAATATTACTTAGATGTTCTCCTAATCTTCTTCTGACTTCTCTGGTGGTGATACCGACATATTTTAAATTGCAAGAACAATGGAGAAAATACACTACATTAGAGGTTGTACAGTTTAAAAAGCCATTGATTTTTATAGAATTGCCTCAACCTGACCCTAATTTGATCTCCCTTTGTCATATATTTACAGAAATTATTATTTTATTTTTT
The DNA here is from genome assembly GCA_027410445.1 of Discoglossus pictus. Lineage (NCBI taxonomy): Eukaryota > Metazoa > Chordata > Amphibia > Anura > Alytidae > Discoglossus > Discoglossus pictus. The sequence continues at coordinate 244,415,967 of CM050167.1, forward strand.
TTTTTTTATAATTTTTTATTAAACAAACAAAATAAATACAAACTGAGGTTCTTTGAACATAAATATTACAGAAAAAAAACGTCATTACATAAAATAGTTTAACATTCTTGCTCATTCATTCCACAATCATTCTTAGAAGGGAAGGAAAATGAAGAGATGGAAAATCAGCTAGTTAATCCTTGGTTTTCGTCCCATAATTTCCATTTCAAAGGATCCAATTTAATTAAACCCCTTTGAGTATAATTCCTTTCCAATTCGCGAGTGTGTTTTATTTTCCAAACAATGTCTGAAAATAGAGGAGCAGTCTTATTTTTCCAATTACTGATTATTAATTTTTTAGCTATTGAAAGGGTCAGGATAACAAGTGCTTTTTTCTCTATACTGACATCGTCTGGAAAAAAATGTAACAAACTGCATTCTCCTGTCATTGGCAAATGAATTCCCACCATTTTAAATAACAATTCATAACATTTTTCCCAAAAAGACTTTAGTTTGGGACATTCCCATAGAATATGTAATAGGTTAGCTGAATTACCGCACTCCCTCCAGCATAGTTTGTCCGAAGGACAGTGTGAAATTTGAGAAATTTTCATCGGAGTAATATACCAATTGTTAATTATTTTAAAGTGCATTTCTCTAAGTGATGGTTGTTTAATAAATCTATTAGTCAGGTTAAAGGCTCCCTCCCAGACCCTCATTTCTACCTCCAGATTTAAGTTCAGTTCCCATTGTTTCATGCTGCTCGTTTTAGTCTGTTCCCCTTATGATACTAAAACATCTTGATATCAAATGTTTTTTCTCCATTTTAAGGAGAATTTTTTCCATCGGTTTTAGCTCATTGTCGTTTTGTGGGCCAAAGTTAAATTCGCCACAGGCTGCTCTATACGCTTCATATATTAACCATCCTTCTGCTACAATGTTAAATTTGTTTCTAATTTGTTTGAAGGACGCTATTGATCCCTCAATCAACGTGTCTTTAACACGTTCTAAACCTTTGTTGTTCCACACTTTGAGCGCGCCTACCATATTTGGATGTAACAGGGCTACCACAGGCGTAACTACACTGCCTTTGGGAAGCAAGTTTTTACTCTTATTAATCTGTCTCCAATTTATTAGAATTTCTTTTATCACGGATGATCCCATCATAAGATCCTTATAGAAGGGTTTCTCCCCAAACACCAGAGAAGATGGATGATAATCTGGGATCAAAGCCTTTTCTATAGTCATCCAAGGTAGTCTATCTACTGGTTCCAGCCATTTCAAAGTGTGTGCTATACAATTAGCTTCTTGATAAAGTTGCAGCGATGGGTAGGAGACTCCTCCTTTTAGGAAACTCCTCCCCATCACTGCTTTTTTCACCCTCATATATTTCGAATGATGTATAAAATAATCAATTGCTTGTTGCAGTTTCTTTAACCAATATCTTGGGATTTTATAAGGAATACATCTCAGAACATAATTCAGTCTTGGGAGTAAAATCATTTTAACTACAGCAATTCTACCATAGAATGAAAATCTATCTCCTCTCCATTTCTCTATAATATTTGTAAACTTGGCATATAACTCTTTATAGTTTATATCTACCGTTCCCTGAGCGTTACCTAAAATTATGATACCCAGATGTTTGAATGATTTAGAGTTCCAATTAAAAGGATAGGTAACTTTCAGCTTTGTTAACAAGCTTACTGAAAAGTTGGAAAACAATGTTTCTGATTTCTTATAGTTCAATTTATAATAAGAGATTTTACTGTAGCTTTGTATTAAATTTGACAGATATTGAAGTGAAACCTCAGGTCTGGTGAGAGATAAAACAACATCATCTGCATATAAACTGATTTTATGCTCCCTCTCTCCCACCCTGATCCCATGAATTTGTGGGCATGATCTTATGGCTTCAGCCAATGGTTCTATCATCAATGCGAACAAGGTAGGAGAGAGGGGGCAACCCTGTCTAGTGCCATTTGATATTCCAAAGGGAGTTGTTCTACATCCCAAACCTGTTACTTCTGCCAGGGGGAGTTTGTACAGAGCCCCTACCGCTCGGGCCCCAAATTCCCCAAATCCAAATTTGGACAGTGTTAATTGCATGTATTCCCACCCTATTCTGTCAAATGCTTTTTCGGCATCTAAAGACAAGAACAGGGTGGGAATTCCTTTTGCCCTTGCTACCTCACCCAAATCCATGATCTTCCTGATGTTCTCTGATCCTTGTCTTCCAGCCACAAAACCCATTTGTTCTATTGCGATTAGTTTCTCTATATTTTTTTGGATTCTAAGTGCCAGAATTTTTGCATACAATTTAATATCTGCGTTTAATAGTGAAATGGGTCTGTAGCTGGCACACAATTGTGGGTCTAGGTTGGGCTTAGGGATCATTATTAATGCTACTTTTGTCATTTCCTCTGGCATAGTACCTTTTGTTTTGATTTCATTAAACATTTCTGTCATACAAGGACTTAAAATTTGTCAAAAGGTTTTGTAAAAAAGATTAGTGTATCCATCTGGGCCTGGCGTGGTATAAAGTTTCAATTTTTTAATTACTTGTTGAACTTCCTGGATTGTAATGGGGTTATTAAGTTCCGTTAGATCATCTTCTGATAGTTTCGGTAATTGAATACCGTCCAAAAATGTTTGTATTTCCTCTACTGTCGGTTTATTAAGGGAAGGTTTTTTTTCCAGATTGTACAAGCCCTGGTAATAGTTTGAAAAAGCTTGTCCTATTTCTTGAGGGGAAGAGAGGTATTTACCATTTTCTTTAATAACTACTATTCTTTTCTTTTCTTTTTTCTTTTTCGCTTGAGTGGCTAGTAATTTACTATTTCTATTGTTTTGAAAATGATATATTTGTTGATAATACCAAAGGGAGCTATCTGATCTATGTTGATTAATCTTATTTATTTTATTTTGAATTAATTTAATTTCCATCATAATCTGAGGTTGGGGGTCCAGCACAAATCTAGATTCCAGTTTATTCAAATCTATGTGTCATTTTTTAAGTGAATCTCCTCTCTGTTTTATCAACTGAGCTTTAAGTTTGATAATCAAGCCTCTTGTGAAAGCTTTTTGTGCATTCCAAATCGTGCAATATGAAGAAACAGTGTGATTATTTAAATCAAAAAATTCAGAGATTTCTTTATTTAGAATTTCCTTATTTTTTTCTATTTTTATTATAGTGTCGTCTAGTCTCCATTGTGATCTGTCTAATTTTACTTTATTTATTTCAACCATTAGTGTGGTGTACGCGTGATCTGAAATTACAATATTACCTATTTCAGTGTGTGTTATTTTATTAATTATTTGAGAGTTTACTAATATTAAATCAATTCGTGAATACGTATTATGAGGGTTTGAATAAAATGAGAATTCTTTTTGATTTGGGTGCTGAACTCGCCAAGCATCAAATAAACTGTTATTTATAATCCATTCTGTAAATGCTTGAGAAATTTTATTCATTCTTTTTAAATTATTGTTCACCAATATTTTGGACCTATCCAGATTTATGTTTGAGACCAAGTTAAAGTCCCCTGCCATAATGAGCGGGCCCTGTGCATATTTCTTAATTAGCTTACCTACTTTTTTTATAAATTCCATTTGTTTCTCATTAGGAGCATATATATTGATCAACGTTATTTTCTGATTATTAATTTGGCCATTCCATAAAATATAACGTCCATCTGGATCTATAATTGAAATTACTTCCACTATTTCTAAATTATTGGAAAAAAAAATTGATACTCTTCTCTTTTTTTTTTCCCCTGTAGAATGATGTCTAAGATCAAAGTAACCTTCCGCAAACCCAGGAATTTTTTCCTTCCCCCAGTGGGTTTCCTGGAGAAAAATCAGATCTGCTTTTTCCTTTTTACAATATCTGTAAATTGTTTTCCTTTTGCTAGGTGAATTTAAACCCCTAACATTCCAACTTAATAGTTTCAAAGCCATTTTTGTAGAGATATTTCTATAACATTACTATAATTTAACAAACCCTTACTTGAGAGTGCTTCATTTGCTGTAAATTTATAAATTAGCGAACAAGACCCTTCTTTACTAACATTCATACATACATTCATACTGTTGGAACAGATTGGGTTATACTGCATTCTTTTCCCAATTATGTTCCGCAGGGATTCAGCCGTTGTTCAAAATGGATAGCGGTATAATGTAGAGATGGCAGTACCGTTTACTTAAATTATTTATCCTATAATTCTATATCTACTTTCTTAAGACTATTAAATGCTAAGCGGAATCATTACTAATCTTCCCCTTTCATTTTTTTTTTATTTTTTATTTTTTTTAACTTCTATTTTGTTTCTAAGAGAGAAAAAATAATTACTCTACACTACTTAAACTTTTAATACTGTCATTTCTTAGACTGTAGAAAAAGGGAAAAATAAGTCCTCCAATTTATACAATCAATAAATCCGGGTAAGGGTGTAAGCCAATGTCCACTTCTTTTCTCTCTTCTTGGGAGTCATTTCACCTGCCACTCTGGTGTTGAGATTTTCAATTCAGTAGTTAAATCCTTTAAGTCTCGTGCGTTAGTCTTCAGGTTTCTCAAAAAAAATTCTCCTTCTGCAATGGAACAGATCCTGTGCCAAGAGGATCCTTGTAAAATTAATAGACCTACTGGAGACGTCCATTTATAGATGAAGTTATGCTTTCTTAATTCTTGTGTTATGGGCCTAAATTCCTTTCTTCTGTTAATTGTCGCTTTTGATAAATCTGAGAAAATTTGTATTTTCTCATATGGAGCTTCAAATGTCTTTTTTGTATAACTTGCTTTAGAAATTGCTTCCTTTGTTGGAAAGTGATGGATTTTCACAATCACATCTCTAGAAGTTTTATTTTGTAAGTGCGTTGGTAGAGGGATTCTATGAACTGCCTCAAATTTCTGATCCAATTGTGAGAAGGATGGCACAATATTAGTGAATAAATCTTTTACATATGTTAAGAGTTCTTCTTTTTTTATATCTTCTGGGATTCCTCTTATGCGGAGATTATTTTTCCGTTCTTTATCTTCCATTTTATTTATTTGATCATTCAAAGTTATAATTTGAGTAGACATTTTTGAGGATTGCTCCAGTAACATATTATGGTCCATGACTAATTTGTCGAATTTGACTTCCAATTCTGCTGATCTTTCATTCACTTCCTTTATTGATTTGGCGTTTTCCATAATTTGGATCTTGATCTCTGCTAGAAATTCTGCTTGGAAGTTCTTTAAAATTTCTTTCATTTTATCAGTAGTAAGTAAATTCCCTTCTTGGGATTCAGATTCTCTGGTTGGTGAACTGGGAGAGGGAAGGGTTGTATTTGGGTTTGACCCTTCTTTCACCAATTGTTTTTGAGTCAAATTGGTTAAATTTTTTGGAGTGAAAAAGGGGGATGGCTCTGCCGTCAGACTCTTTCTTACTTTAGCTTTGCTTTTCGTGGCCATTTTATCACTTTTTTTCCTCCCCAGTTTCACTTTTGCTTTTTTTCCCCCTTATAACTCTTTCCCTTTAAATTTCTTAATATAGGGCTAATACCAAGAGTTAGACCCCTTGCTCTTTCTTTTTTTTTTTTTTTTTTTTCCCCTCTCCCTTCTTGTTCTCTTTCCCTTTCTTTACAGAAGTACTTTTATGGGAATGTTTAAAGTTCCATATTGGTTCAGATTTATCTAATTCCAGCTATTTTTTACTTCTCCCAAACTCTGTATAGCTTTAATAAGCTTGAATAAGCCTCTGAGTGTTACCCGAATTTCCACAGAAATATCCGGACAATGTAATCCCCCAAAAATGGTGGACATATATCCCTTCCAGTATTTTTAGGGGTATTTGGAGGAGATTTGTATAATCTTATCCTTTTGTTTTTGTAGATTATTTACTAGGGACTCAATGGCTTTATTAACCGTGTGCACAGTCTATTAATGATTTGTCAGACTTTTTGAGCAAGTTTGCTCCCTTATGTAGTGATCTTTTTAAAGTGTAGCGTTCTGCACGCTTTTACCAATGTTACTGTGTAAGTGTTCTCTGTAGGTGCCAAGTCCAGTAGCTGAGTCTCATGTCATTTATTACAGCAATTGCTGCATTGTGTTCCACTTATCAAGAATAGAAAAAATAATAGTTTACTTAACTTTGTTAATCTTGCCTCCAGGGTTCAGTCTGCCTTATTGCTGGCTCAGCGTCCATTGCAGTCTCTGTGCTCCAAGCCTCTTGAGTCTGTGCTGCTGAGGTCCGCCATCACGGCACTACAAGCTTGCCTGTGAGATCCACGCTTCCTCCTTGAAGTTGACACCAGCTTTTCCCCTTCTTACGCTTTATGCCCTGTAGTCAGAGCTGGAAAACCTTTCTGCATATGGCGCTCTCCGCTACTTCCGCTCACCCTTTCCCAGAGGCGTCGGATCTCTGCTACACACAGCTCTGCTTGGCCGCAGGGCCTTCTCCTCAGCTCCTTTCTCCTTTAGCAGTAGTATTTTAGAGGGCTATGCCCTCTCTCGCTCAGCACACGGCTGCCATCGGTCCTCTCTCTCCCGGACGCCTTCTCCACCCGCTGACGCCGACCTTCGCGGCTACATTACCATTTCCGGTCACTCCCCCCATATTTACAGAAATTACAATGTCCACAACTATGTGTTCCAATAGGAAGCAAGCCTCTTGTTCTAATACTTTTTACGTAAGTGGCTATTCGTGAGCTGATCTTTTAATGTTCTCGATCTTCTCCAACCAATATATTTTTTTTTACCAATGATGGTATTTAATATTTCATCTTGCCTTAGAATATTAGTATGTTTGTGTATAATCTTAGATATTTCCTTCCACTGTTGATTGAACATGCCAATGAACTTAGGCTTTTGAATATTGTATTTGGATTGATTAATTCTTGGAATAAGCAAAGTTTTCCTTTCTCTATGTAGGGCTTTACGCTAAGCCTTTTTAAGAATACCATGACTGTACCCTCTTTGAAATAGGCGTTCTGTAAGTTCCTTGGATCTTAATTTGAATACTTCTACATCGGAACAGTTTCTGCGGGCTCTTAAAAATTCACCCGTAGGTATGGCTTTTTTGGTTGCTGGAGAGTGGGAACTTGAATAGTGTAAGATATTGTTTGTCGCCGTGGTTTTTCAAAAAATATCAGTACTGAGAGTGCCTTGTGAAGTTTTTTGGATATTTAAGTCTAGGAAATTTATGGTTGAAGTTTCAATTTGGTATGTGAGTTTTAAATTCAACTTGTTCTTATTCAAAATTGAAAAAAATTCTTCCAGACTTTTTTTACTTCCTTCCCGGATAATAAACAGGTCATCTATGTATCAAATCAATAATATGATCTTTTCTGTGTATTCAATGTTGTCATCTGAGAAAACAAACTCACGCTCCCACCATCCAAGATAAATATTAGCGCAAGTGGGAACGCAAGCTGTCCCCATGGCTGTGCCTTGTATTTGGAGATAATATCTCCCATTGAAAACAAAAAGGTTGTGCTCTAAGATGAATCTCAGTGACTGCAATAGGAATACATTTTTTTCCTTATTGATATTAGTTTCCATACTTAGAAAATATTTAACTGCTTCACATCCTTCTTGATGTCTTATGGAAGTATATAGTGATTCCACATCTGCTGTGGCCAAAAGTGCGTTTGTATTCAGAATTATTCCTTCAATTTTTCTGAGAGCATCCATAGTATCCCTGATATACGAGGGCAATTATGTTACTATAAAGATTCTTTATGACAAGAGAGAGAGATCAAGCTAATACAGCATCTATACAAAAATTTGTAACAAGAGCTACAATTACTGAGGGACATAGTCCCCCAAATAACATCTACGAAATTGTCCCTGACATACCGAGTCCAATTGGGATCATATCCAACTTAAATGAAGAAAATCTCATTCATAGAAATGAGGATACCAAAAAGATGACTGTACCACTGAAATCCAATTTTAATCCTCCATTACAGGGTACTTAAAAAGGCTTATCATAAAGCCCTACATACAGAATTATATGACAAAGGGAGATCAAATTAAGGACAGGTTAGGCAATTCTATAAAAATCAATGGCTTTTTCAACTGTACAAGCTCTAATGAAGTGTATTGTCTCCATTGTTCTTGCAATTTAAAATATGTCGGTATAACCACCAGAGAAATCAGAAGAATATTAGGAGAACATCTAAGTAATATCAGGAACAGTTCTAGAGATCTAGCAAACAATAAGACTTTAACGTCAGTTGACAGACATTTCCACTTCAAACATAAATCTAAATTAGATGTACAATGTTCAATTTTGCAAAGGATAACTTTAGGTATAAGGAGAGGAGATGTAGAGCGCCAACTATTAAGAGCTGAAACACGTTGGATTGTTCTGCTCAATACAAGTACCCGTCATGGATTAAACCAAAATGCCAATTTTATGGTATACACTTAAGGTTAGACAATTTAGTTCCACAAAATTAATTCTCCAGTAAAATCCTGGCAAAAAATAATTCTAAAAAGTTTTCTACATTAGGTCATAAGGTTAGAATCATATATAGTTTCCTTTCCTCTTTAAAAAAATGTTTGATTGATATAGAAACCAATTGATGTAGAAAGCAATAATGTGCATTTCACTTTGTCCATAAACTATTAACAAATGACAAAGCAAATGCCTCATGTTAAGAAAATAGTGAAAGAATAAACTGGATTGGATCTTTACAAAAAAATGTTAGCTTATTAACAGTGTTGTAAAATTAATAATTTATCAATCAGCTTGCAACAGTGTTGCCATAAAGAGAAATTGAAGATCCTAATGGGGGGTGAGGGGGGGTTTAGGTGGCCCTGGGGGGTGGGGGTGTAGGAGATCATAATGGGGGGGGGGGTGGGGGGGCTGTGGTGGCCCATGAGATACTTGTACCCTGGTAAGCCCACCGCTTGTGACCCAATCGTGACCCCTGTAGTGTCCCCAGAGAGTGTCCCCACATAACCCCTATAATGCAGGGGACCGAACAGGACCCCTGAAGGGTGCACACATTAATCCTATAATGCAGGGGTCCGATTGGGACCCCCGCAGGCTCCCGACATTATCCCCTTGCTGCTTAATGGGACCCCTGCAGTCTCCGCGCATTAAACCCTTCCCTTGCTGCAGAGGGTCCCGATTGTCACCGATCGCGACCCCCGCAGCATCTATGAGATTTCAAATTTCCCGCTGCGGGCATGAATTTAAAAAGGAAAGCCCCGGGAATTGCAATGTTTGAATTTCACACTAATGGTTAATGGCAGCGGGGTACTATAAGTACCCCCCTCCTGGCAATATAGACCCTCATGAGACTAAAATTACCTCCCTCAGTCCAATAGGGGTCTACATAGACTCCTATAGGACACTATTAACCACTAGGTTAACCCTTCAAGTGCCATGAGGTTCATCTAGGACCCTCATGACAAAGTCTAAACACTACACTACACTATTAACCCTAACTATACTCCATTAACCCCTTAACCCTAACAAAACCCTATTTAACCCTAACTGTACCTATCTAACCTAACAGGGCCTATCTAACCCGAACTGGGCCTATTTAAGCCCTTCTAGCCCTATATATCCCAATCACTTATGGGGGTCTTTACAGACCCCCATAAGCCTCCATCTAACACATAACTTTTTGGGCTCTTTACAGACACCCCCTAAGCCTCCATCTAACCCTTCACTTAAGGGGGTTCATACAGACCACCGTAAGCCTCTATTGAACACAATCAGTCCCATAAGGGTCTATGAACACCCTCATAGGACAATGAGAAACCTATATTAACCCCATAAGTGCCATGAGGTTCCTCCAGGACCCCCATGACACTAAGTACAAACACTACACTACACAATTCCCCCCAATAAACCACTAAATCTAAACTACCCCCTTCTATCCTAACCTACTAACCCCTACCTACCTAACACTACCTACCTGTATTAAACACCCCACCCCACTAATTAATTGTCACCAAAAATAAAAAAGTACATTACAATCCCCCACTACAAAAAATAAAAAAAGGACATTACAAAGCCCACCCCAATACAAAAAAAATAAAGACATTACAAACTCCCCCACTACAAAAAATAAAAATAAAATTACACACCTGCAAAGAAAAGAAAAAAAATATATATATAACATTACAGTAAAAAATACATTATTAATATACCCCTAACTACAATACATTACCCCCTATCTATACATGATCTCCTATCTATAACATATAACCCCCTATCCAACATTAACCCCTATCTAGACAACATTACCCCCTATCTAACATTACCCCATATCTATTCATAACCCCTATCTATACATAACCCCCTAGCTAACATTACCCCCTATCTATACATAACCCCCTATCTATACATTTTCCCCGATCTAGAATACATTAAACCCTAAATCTAAGCTAAAACAGAACCATTTAGACCACTTACCTTTGCAGATGTCCCTTCAGGAAAAATGGAAACCCCTAGGAAAAAAAGAAACATCTATTTAGTACAAAACATTACATATCACAAATAAACATTACAAATACAGTTTTAAACTCACCTTTGCAGCATGTCCACGTCTATCTTCTTCTGTTCCCCGGATCGGCCCATGGAAAAAAGATAAATAACATTAGTACAACATACACAAAAACATACAGCATGATGAACATTACACATAAAATAGATTAAACTTACCTATCCGGAATGTCCCCGACTTTGTCATCTTCTGCCCCGGCTGGGCCCTTCAAAAACCTGCGCTATAAATAAAAAAAATAACAGAGCTCCGCACTTGGGGAGCTCCCCGACGCTAATGAGGCTTCTGGGCCTTCTTCCGGTTAAAGAAACGGAATGGCGCCTTTTGATTGGCTGAAATGGCTGTCAATCACATTTAAGCCAATCGGAAGGCCCCAAGGTATGAGCAATTCAGAATGGGATACACCCCGGCGGGAGATTTGAATCCATGACCGTACTCGGACGAGCTTGGATCTCTTTAGGGGTTAATAGATATTCAATGCAGCACTGTACAGCGCTGTAATTGATAGGGAACACTTTGGGGGACATGAGGATGACATGTCGTACATTGGCTAGTTGGCACATCGCCTCTAGCTAATACTGTAAAGGGGTCGCAGTTTTGCGGCCATTAATAGAATGAGGCCCTTAGACCTCAAAAAGCATAATGCAGTCTTTTTTACATGTACACAATTTTGTCTTTGGTAAGAAGTTCTTTTTGAAAACTGCAATGATCTACTTCCATAGGTATAGGAGAAATTCTTCCAGTCCCATTATCTTGAAATCATTATGCTCCATGTTCCTTTTTAAAAGTATCATACAGAAGGATTATACCATCAAAAAGAGATGACCTCATAAGCTTAGAAAATGACTCATAAAATGAAGAGAAAGGTCACATAAGCTGTTATCGCAGAGACCTCTGCTGGAACAACTTACCAGGTCAAATTCTTTTTTTGTGCAAAAATTAATGAATGTCTTGTTAATAAGATACTTATCTATAATAATAAGTTTTGTGACTTCGATGCTACCCAGTATAGTTGAAAACAATAGTTAGAATAACACAGAAAAATATATAGCGACCCACCTCACCTAAGGTCACTCTCCATACAGAGATAAACAATTTATCTGGTCGTATAAACGGAGAACCCTAATATATACCACCATAGATTACATAGGGGCTACAGGAAGATGAAGTCTGACCTCTCCTGGGGCAAGCAAAATTACAGGCCCTAATAAGTTGAAATAAAAAATGTTTTATCGTGGGTAAGAGAACAGAAAAAAAGACATCTGTTTTGGGGGTTAAGGATCTCTTTATAGGGCTTGTTTGTTTGTTTTTCTGTTTTTCAGGTATAAGTGGGTGGAGCTATCCAATAGCTAATAGTAGGTAAATAAAGGTTAATTTCCCACACCTGTGGCTCTTTAAATTGCAATTAGTGTCTGTGTATAAATAGTCAATAGGCTAGATACTGAGCCATGGGGGGCAGAAAAGAACTCTCAAATGATCTGCGTAACAAGGCATTGAAGTGGAAACTGCCAAAACAATTGTTTGTAATAGATATAAAATCCCACAGGTAACATCAGGAGAAATACAGGCTGCTCTGGAAAGACGGTGTGGTTGTTTCAAGGAGCACAATACAATGATATTTGAGCAAAAATGAGCTGCATGGTCAAGATGCCAGAAAAAAGCCATTACTGCACCAATGCCACAAAAAAGCCTGGTTACAATATGCCTGACAACACCTTGACACGCCTCACAGCTTCTGGCACACTGTAATTTGGAGTGACGAACCAAAATAGAACTTTATGGACACAAACATAAGCGCTATGTTTGGTGAGGGGTTAACAAGGCGTATAGTGAATAAAATACCATCCTCACTGTGAAACATGGTGGTGGCTCACTGATGGGTTTTTTTTTGGGGGGGCGAGGTGAGCTCTACAGGCACGGGATCCTTGTAAAAATTGATGCCAAGATGATTGCAGCATGTTATCAGAAAATACTGGCAGACAATTTGCATTCTTCTGCACGAAAACTGCGCATGGGACACTCATAGACTTTCAAGCATAACAATGACCCTAAGCACAAAGCCAAGGTGACCCTTCAGTGGTTACAGCAGAAAAAGGTTAAGGATCTGGAGTGGCCACCACAGTCTCCTGACCTTAATATCATCGAGCCACTCTGGGGAGATCTCAAACGTGCGGTTCATGCAAGACGACCAAAGACTTTGCATGACCTGGAGGCATTTTGCCAGACAAATCGGCAGCTATACCACCTGCAAGAATTAGGGGCCTCATAGACAACTATTACAAAAGACTGCACCCTGTCATTGATGCTAAAGGGGCAATACACAGTATTAAGAACTGAGGGCATGCAAACTTTTGATCAGGGCCATTTGGGTGATTTCTGTTATCATTATGATTTAAAAAAGAACCAAACAACTATGTGATAATAAATGGCTTCATTTGATCACTATCGCTTAACAAAATTTTTTTTTTTTTGCATGATCAGTCATATTTTCTAAATAAATGCCAAAATGCCACAATTTCTGCTTGGGTAGCACAACTGTATAGTTCATTAATGTCTGGTTTGTGATAGATATTGCAGTGCAATTTGTTAGTTAACTCTCTGTTTGCACATGTCTTAATTCAGAGCAAATTATACCAGATATAATATGAGGACATGTAAGATATATATATATATATATATATATATATATATATATATATATATATAGTATGTCAGATGATGTCAAATACACTTACAGACAGAAAAATCACTGCATATAGTATTTTTGTAAATATAAAAACATCTTTCAATGTACTGCAGTGCATCTTCAAGTAGCCTACTGCTCCACAAGGACTGTGCTTTGTGGGCTTAGGCAGAAACAACCCCTGGATAAATATTTAATATGTGAATGCATGTGTAAGAAATCAAATAAGAATGTATTTCTGCCTTATATATAGGAGGATAGGCAATCTGGTTTGTCCCATTGCTTGATATCTGTGAACAAAATCTATGTTTGTATGTATAGCGGACAGGAGACCTTGTGTAAGACTGAAATCACAAGCAAGGTCTTCTAGGCTCAGAATAGCTCTCATTCTGACATATGTGACATACATGACATCAACTCTTTATTTAGTCTATATACCAATAGCCGTGTAATAAGTACTTTGATGTATACTTTAATGTGGTTAATACCATCCTGTAGCACTATTTCACAGTAATATTGGAGATTCACAGTACCCCAAACACATTTGTCATTTACTAGTGGGTCGTTAAATATGAGTATCCAATCTAATTAAAACATGAGATTTCTACTTTTTTTATGAAGAGTGGGTATATACTGTGAACTAGTTAATTAGCTAATACATTTCAGAATAAACATATTTTAATTTATTCAGATTTTAAAAGTTTTGGGAGTTTTGGAAGAAAACTTACACTGAATATAGCTGCTTTCCACCTTATCTGTATGCTGTAGCTCTTTTCACCCCTACAGCTTTCTCACTGCTGCACAGTGCAGCACAATCAAACTAGCATATAGTCTGCCACCATAATAATACATTTTAGAATGGATTGGAGGAGCTCAGCAATAAGGCGGCTGCAGGGAGATGCAGTACCAGTTTAAATAACATTTATCAAAAATACAAATTATACTTTAATGATTATATGAGTTAAAACAAACTCCAACATTATCTAGCTCTTGTAATCTAGGCTACTATATGCATGTGAATTCTGCATATTCACATTTATATAATGAATTTACCAAACGGTTGTCTACCAGGGGTGAAACCTCCTCCCTACAGTACTTTGATAAATTGCATTTTGCAATTATAGTTACAAATCTAATATATATATATATTTATTTACTCAAAGTAGAATTATCACAAGATTGATAAATATTTGATGGTGCCTGGGTGGAGATCTACAAAAGCTGTAATATTGAGTAAATATAGTGTAAATTAATGCATTAATACCCTGGAGGAGTGCCCCATCTTGCAAATGAAGGTACTGGTGTTCTTTAGTTATTCCTTAATTAAACTGTGTAGCCATTTTAATAATCTACATTTGTTATATCAGCCTGTGTAGGCAGTGCCGGATCTACCTTTTTGGTGCCCCTAGGCAGTGAAGTGGGGGAGCCCCTGCGAGTGAGTACGCAAGGTATGCACGCACCCATTTTTGTCCTTTTCCTATTGTAGCTGTCTTGTTCTAGGTGGTTACCCCTATAAACCAGACTATGAACTGCAGCATCTAATTTTTTTTAAGCCAGGAACCATTTAAAAAAAAAAGTGCCGCCCCTTACAGGGAAGCGCCCCTGTGCAACTGCCTAGTTGGCCTAATGGGTAATCCGGCCATGTGTGTAGGAATATATTTTGGCATAGACCTGAAATCTCAAACTAGGGAACAGGTATACAGGATCACCATGTTGCACAAGCTGCCGGTACAAGTGTCACACACTATTTCTGTGTGATATAAATAACAGGAGAAAGTTTAAGATTTATGTAAGTATTCTAGGAGCTGCCACTTTTTGTGTCAATGCTTTCAATAGACAGTCTACAAGGCCCATCTCTGATGAGAAAGTGTCTCAGTCAAGCAGGTAAAATAAAGCAATGCTTCCTCCCCAGTAAAGGATAACTGCATCTAGAAGTTAACAAGTAAAGGCTGTATGTTTACCTTTTATCAAGTATATTTCTTGTAAACAGCATATTATACATATGGGACTCCAGTGTGCCATTGCTGATCTCTGACACCATAATATTTTGCTCTATAAATGTGTTTTCATTTTTAAACATTTTCCTTCCTTTGCCTTTAAAGTCTGCATTTCTCAAGAACCTTTGATACAGTAACCAGGCATCCAAGACGCACACTATTCGATCTTGCCTGGCCCAGCTTCCTGTTAATTAAGCATTCTTAGATTATGCCAGCATAAGCATTGAATTTATCCTCTGCAATTGCTTTCTGTCCTACTCCCACTGCTTTTCTCTGCTCCCATACTTACAGAATGCATTCATGAATATGTATGAAGAAAAACAGTTCAGAACTCGGAAAAGCTTAGAAATCTATCCTGAATCAGCAATTTCCCCTGGTCACAAGCTGAAATACCAGAGAGTAACCTAATTCTATTGACTGAAACCAGCATTTTCTTACCAAGATTATACTGGGGTGTGGATCTAACAATGCAGTACACATGCTCACTTAAAAAAACGACCAGGGCCAATGATAGAGGGTGTGGGGTGGTATTTTTGTAAGGGGCCCATTGTAGAAGGTAGCCCCATGACTGGCAGGCATTATTTATTAATATACTTAGTTTAAAAAAGAGCAGCACATTAAGACATTTCACTACTATAGGTGTGTTTCTGCCTAAGCCCTTAAGGCCCAGGCCTAGGGCAGCGCATTTTCAGGGGGCAGCAGGATGCCTGCAGATGCAGTACATTGAAATATGTTTGTATATGCACAGAGTCTATATTCATTAATATTTCTGCCTGTAAATGTATTAACAGGTTCTGACATACCATATATACAGAAGACTCTCAGTTATCTAGCACCGACGGGGATTGGTAGATGCCAGATAAATGTAGTTTCTGGTTGCTTGAAAGTTACTATTAAAATAGGCCTAGATTGACTGCACATAGGATGCTCTGCTTAGTATATTTGTCAGTGCTCTGCTTGGTATATTTGTCAGTTTGCTCTAGGAGCAGCAACTTTCACTCCTCACTTACACACAGCTATGTTCGCTGGAGGGTGTGGTGCTGAACCCAGGGAATGTAACGCCAACACTGCATTGGCTCAGTCACTCATGCCTGTCTGCTTCCAGTTAAAACTGGAGAGACATACAGTGAACATACAATGGATGGAATCTAGGTGCCTGTAAGCATTTTGTGGCATGAAACCTGGCTCCTGGCCATAGGCGTAGGAGCCCAAAATAATCTGGGGGGGATACATTTTAAAGAGGAAAAAACTGTAGCCCTGAGTGGTGCAATTAAACTACTCACAAGACAGGCAGCATGGGGGAAATACAGGTTTGAATTCTCATTGCTCATGGGCTCCAAACCAACCCAATATAAAATAAAAATAATATATATATATATATATATATATATATATATATATATAAAGATTGAGGTAGCTGTGAGTGTCCTGTAATCTAGATCAATAATCAGTTTATTGCCTTTTTTATTGGACAAACGTATTCATAATATAGTGAAAGCTTTCGAGAGATAAACCTCTTTTATCAAGTCAAAAAAGCAATACTGATAAATATAAATAAATATATATATGTAATATAATTATGGGCAAAACTTTCATGGGAAAGACATAATGCTTCATAGCGCTTGTGCCCTCTAGTGGCCAAATCTGGCAATGCATTGCTAAATTTAATTTTGCTAAAAAAAAATTGTGTCCCCTGTTCATTTAATCTGGGGGGGATTTTTTTAATTTAATTTTTTTAAAGTACAGTATTTAAAAAAAATTCTGGTTGCTTGAGAGTTCTGGTTGCTCGAGCTCTAGTTAACTGAGAGTCGACTGTATAATATATATATATATATATATATATATATATACATAAAAACACAAACTTATGATTTGAGAAAGGGGAAAGTAGAAGCTTCAAGTGGCGCACACAAATCAGAATGACCTAGGGCAGCATAAAACCTAAATATGTCCATAATTTAAGGGTTGGCTATGGAAGATGGGGAAAATAGTGTGTGTCAGGTTGGGGGCCCTAGCTATTGCATTTTAACCAGGTGGGGTGCTTGGTTATTATATTTCTACTGGACAACAAGATTTCTCATTTTGACCTTATTATAACCTGCTAAGCTACTTACATAAGTGATTTAGTGGGCCCAAACCACAAGAATGTAAAATAAAGGGCATAATGTTGTACTGGCGAATTGCACTTGTATCTTATCAAATCATGCCTTTATGTTGTCATTGTATTGATAGTAAAGTGACTAAATAGTAAAATAATAAAATATGTATTATTCAATGGGTTCATGATGAGATTGGGTGTGGAGGTATATGATGGAACGGATGTGGAGGTATGTGATCGTGCATTTGTATTGTGTATTTAAATTAAAAGTTCACTGCGGTCAAATATTTTCTATATGGTCTATTGAATAACACATATTAATACTGTGCAAAATGTAGTTTGAAGATAAACACAATATTCACAACTTTTACATTTTTGACTTTTTATATGTAATTATTATTTACTGCAGACTGTCATTCTTTGCTAAACCAACTTCTTGCCGCTTTCTTTCAACAGGGTATGTCCTTATCAACAAATGAGCTGTCCATTAGACCTAATGAAATCACTGTAAAATAAATTTGCCACATTTCCTTTGTGCAGACAAAACCTTCCTGTGTATTCAAAATCTCCTCCCACCTCAGGAAGTTGATCACTGGAACCTACAATGGTCCCACAGTAGCATAATTGCATATAAAAGTAACAAAGTAGAGTCTGTATTTATTTCTAAAGGACCACTGTACTGCATTTTCAAGTAACGTTCATATCTTTCTGTAATTTAGCTTTTAAGCTGTCAGTTTTCCCCCTGAAGCAGAGCTGTGTATCTCCTCCCTCGTGTGTCTAATCCCAAGTTGCTATGGAAGATGCCCAGTTGTTTGTATGGGCCATGTTTCAGAAATTATGTGTATTTAGAATGTGCTTTGAGGTAGTGACTTGCTTAATATTACAGGTTGAAGGCATGTATTTCATAAATGAGTTAGCAGCATTTATAAATAATACAACATATGGCAACAGTATATCAATAGGAGACGCCATGTGTACAAGAGGGATATTTCTATTAGTACCCTTTACCATGCAACCTTCCCTGGGGAAGGGGGAAGGCCAAATTAATGGCACTAAGGTACAAATTACGCTCACAGGGCTTCGGGCAAGAGGGAGGAGGGCATTTGATTAGACTATCGCAGACTTGCCGTCTTCTAACCCGGAGGCAGATAATAATATGGCTGTCACACTAATGACATGATTTTGACAGGCAGATTTCATCAGATTTAAGAGACTGGGATGTATATAAAAGTGTGATGTGTCAATAGGCTCTCTGTTTGGTATACACATAAGACATGGTGTATAAGTCATTCTGGGCTCCACATGGAAAGACGTTTGTTATTTTCATAAGCTGGTCCTACGCTAAAGGACTATTGGCCTGTTTCTGTATCATGTGAACTAATTGTTAATGGACTGACTACCTACGCTGGGCACTGAGGTAACTGATTTCACAACCTAGAGGAATTCCTATATGCTGAAGCCAGGTGTGATGAAACATAGGCCCTGTCCTCCAGTGTCAGTGCATGAGACATCATAGCCCCCCCCCCCCTTTACTAACCATGCTCAATCTGAAGCAGGAAGAGCTGACCACGCCACTGATAGATACTGGTAGGAGGAGATATGCAGCTCTGCTTGAGAAGAAAACAGCTTAAAAGCTATGGAAATGTTTTAACTTTTATTAATTAATTAAACGGCATACTATTTTTAACAGGAGACCAAGAAAAATACATAGATGGAAAAAGTATTTGATCCCATGTTGATTTTGAACATTTGTCCACTGACAAAGAAATGATCAGTTTATAATTTTAATGGTAGGTGTATTTTAACAAAAAAAAAAAAGAAAAAAAAAGAAAAGCGCATCAAAAAGTTATACATTGATTATCAATCAGCAAGATTTCTGGCTCCCAGGTGTCTTCTATACAGGTAACGAGCTAAGATTAGGAGTACTCTCCTAAAGGGAGTGCTCCTAATCTCAGCTTGTTACCTGTATAAAAGACACCTGTCTACAGAAGCAATCAATCAATCAGATTCCAAACTCTCCACCATGGCCAAGACCAAAGAGCTGTCCAAGGATGTCAGGGACAAGATTGTAGACCTACACAAGGCTGGAATGGGCTACAAGACCATCGCCAAGTAGCTTGGTGAGAAGGTGACAACTGGGTGAAAGTGTTGTGTGTCAGATGAGACCAAAATCGAGCTCTTTGGCATCAAGAACACCATCCCCACCGTCAAAAATGGAGGTGGAAACATTATGCTATGGGGATATTTTTCTGCTAAGGGGATATGACAACTGCACAGCATCAAAGTGACGATGGATGGGGCCATGTACCGTCAAATCTTGGGTAAGAACCTCCTTACTTCAACCAGGGCATTGAAAATGGTTGGTGGATAACAATGACCCAAAGCACACAGCCAAGGCAACAATGGAGTGGCTCAAGAAGAAGCACAATTAATGTCCTGGAGTGGCCTAGCCAGTCTCTAGACATTAATCCCATAGAAAATCTGTGGAGGGAGCTGGAGGATCGAGTTGCCAAATATCAGCCGCAGAATGTAATGACTTGGAGCCTCATTCAGTTGCGAGTTGGCCAATTGAATAGTGCTCTATATAAGCACATAACATATTTTTTATACAGAACTTTTTAGTTACTGAACTTCTATCCAAAATCAAGGTCTTCACTAACTAAAAACTTCCGTCAAAAAATATGTTATGTTGTTATATAGAGCCCTCTTCAATTGGCAAAATTGCAATTGAATGAGGACCTTGGAGAGGATCTACAAAGAGGAGTGGGACAAAATCCCTCCTGAGATGTGTGCAAACCTGGTGGCCAACTACAAGAAACGTCTGACCTCTCTGATTGCCAACAAAGGTTTTGCCACAAAGTACAAAGTCGAAAAGGGTCAAATACTTATTTCACTCATTGACCTGCAAATCAATTTATAACTTTTTTGACATGCATTTTTCTTGTTTTTTTTGTTAATCTGTATCTCGCTGTTAAAATACACCGGGGGATAAAATACTTTTCCCCCTCACTGTATGAGCTTTATTTGTAAAAACACTACAGTTTTCCTTTAATTAGAAACACTTGTTGCTTATTTTCAAGTATAGTTTTTAAGAGGATATTCTATTTCTGACCACAGTTGTCCTTTAAGTATAATTTAATTAAATTATATATATATAAAATGCCTTTTTAAAATTGAAATGTGTTACTAGCACTCGAAACTCTTAATAAAATTTATAAATAAAACTTCAGCACCCTATTTCTGAAACAATGTACCTCTGCCCTAATATAAGTTTTATTTGTTATATAAAGATCTTGGCATTCTCTCTCAGCTCTTCAAATGGGATAATTGATGATGCACATCCTTTCTTTTTCCTTGTTATTGACAATTATTTTCTGCTGACATCATGTACTTAGAAATGTAATTGTTTACTAATTGCATTGCACTAATCACAATTCAATTCCAAGAATCAAATGTGTGGTCACCTTCCTTGTACAGCGTGTTGCTATATTTCCTCCTTACTTGATGTTCTGTACATGTTTAACATTTATATTTATTTATTATAGTTCACATTAATTATCAATATTATCAAACGTCTTTTAATGGATATAACATACAATTATTTCCAGTTATCACTAAAGTGAGAGTTTTCTAACTAGAGAAAGTGAAACCACTTAAATTAATGTATTATTCTCTATAGCATCTTTTTTAAGTTGTAACGATCTATGATGTACAGTACATTGTGCAAAAAATGTCTCATCTGATTTATGGCTGGGAATATAGCCAACATTTTGTATTTATAATAGCTGCTTCAAAAACAGATAGACATCCTAAATAAAGTCATAAAAAATACAAAAACAATCATGCATTTAAGCAAAATACAAATGTGATTTGACATCTTCATTTACACTTCATGTACACTTAATGATCACATGGAACAGATTTTATTTTGTTTATTAACCCAACAGCTTGTCCTTTCCTTCACCGTCCAGTAATCATTATTACTATTATGATATACAGTAAACCCCCCTGTTATCCGGCACTCGCGGGGACTCCCTATTGCCGGATAACTGTAGTTGCTGGTTAATCAGGAGTCCTACATTTTAAGGGTCTAAATGACCCTTAACCCCCCCAACCCCTCAAAATGCTTTTGAAAACGCCTTAGCACATAAACTGATCCATTTAGGGCCCAAAAAAACAATTAGAAAATAAGTTAGCATTTTTTTTTTTGCAGTCTCGAACTGCCGGATAGTGCCGGTTATTCAAGTTTAGCAGGAGTTTTTTGAAAATGGGGAATTGATGCCGGTCCCGGTTGCCTGAGAGTCCCGTTGATTGAGTGCCGGATAGCCGGGATTCTACTGTATTTATATAATTATAATTATTACCACAGTTGATATATATTTACATACAATAAACTGCCCGTTATTTACAAAAAATCATTACATGACCAGTGGTGCTCAAGCTTATACTGACAAAAATAACTAAAATGTTGGTTAGGGTCTTGGTGGAGAATCTGAATAATGCTGATAGTCTTGAAGGACCGCCGTTGATTTGTCTGCCTGTTTTACAAGAGTAATATGCTATGTTGTGTTGGAGCGTAGCCTGTGCACTTTTAATTAATAAAATCTAGTATCTAGGCACTTCTGTACTAATTGTCTACATAATGATAATCATTTTATCAGTTATTTTGCTGTTCCCAGTTCTGAAGGACCCACATGAATGAAGGCTTGCACATGACTGTGTGGTGGGGGTTACGTGGGAACCTGTTGTATAGTAACTTGTACTCTTCCCCCTCTTTTTAACAGTCTGCATATTATATTTTTTTATGATCAGTTCTATGATATAAAATCCCCCTCAAGTCTTGCATACAATTAGCAATTGTTTCACCCTCTTTAAAGGGCGGTGGCAATGTCAGTGTTGCATCAGGCAGCTGGATCCTTCTGAACCGCAGGCTTCTCAGTAGACACTTGTGTAGAGTCAGATCACATGGCTTTATCTGACTGGAATGTTTAAAGAAGCTTTAGTCACTTCTTGAGAAGCACAGAATAGATTAGCCATAGCTCACTGACAATGTATCTCACTATGAATGGCATCTGCACTGTCAATATATGAAGCACTTTGTATATTGAAGATACTGCTGCTAGAATGAAGAGCCAAATTATATTTTCTCAATACAATTGTTAAATGTACTCTATTTATGAAGAACAATTTTTAATTTATAGAAAAAAATAAATGCACAGATAATTGAATTAATCAATGTTAATCTGAATATTGAAATAAGCACAGCTTGACTTTGTTCATGAATTCATGAAACGTCAGAAACAATTATGAAAGAAAACTGTTAACATAACATAATTATCAGATTAGCTGTTCATTAACCCCACTCAGTGTGAATCCTATCTTGTCACTTTAGTGCTCTGTGTTTACACTTCTAATTCACTTTATGCTCCACTTCCATCAGGCTTCCATTCCACTGAAACTAAACTGCATTCCTCTCTGTCAAGTACACTTTGGTCTCTCCTCCATTCTCATCCTCCCTGATCTGTCAACTGTGTTAACAACTGATCCAATCCTTTTATTCTACTCTTGCCCACATCTGCACTGTTGGCATGCCTCTTGTCTGACTCTGGTCCTACATAACCAACCACACAGCACCACTGACATTGCAAAACTCAACCTCTACCCCCTCCCCAATCTCTGTTGGCATACATGTGGATGTGTTTTACGACCTCTGCATTTATCCTTGTATTTATCACCCCTGTGGGCCCTCATTTCCTCCTTCAACTTCTTTGTTCACTTTTATGTTGGTGTCACCCTAAATCTTATTCTGTTTCCATACATTCAGTATTTCACTCCACTGCACATCTCCTTGTGCTGTTACTGCTGTTATTCCTTGATGTCTTGAAAAATATATAAAACAAAACAGAAACCCAAATTCTAAACTTCAACATCAAAATGTTTTAAAGGTATATCTAAGTTTCCCTGTTTTTACCTTTTTCTAATCTAACATATGCTGCTTATATCCGGAACACACATTGATTCATTTTATACATATACAGATTTATTTTATTTTTAAAAAATGGTTTCCCCACACACAGTGCTGCTTACAAAGGCATCTGGTTCCTACCAATATAAATACTGCATTTGGGTATGTTTTTCAGCCCTATACTACACTTCAAGCAACACAACTCAGAAATCCACATAGCAGTGTCCGATGAGCTCCTCTTTGTTTCTTTGTGGAGGGGAAAAAATAATAGCACAATCCATGATGCTTTGCTGCACAAACTGACTTTCCAGTCATTTAAAACAATGTTATAGCTGCCTGTGATTGGCCAAAATAAATCTTGAATGTTTTGCTAATTTAACTAAGGTTTTCAAGGGGCATTCTTTTTCAAAATCAAGTGGCAGAAACCTGAAGAAATTGGGAAACATCAGGGTAAGTTTGTTAATGTTTATTTGATTATGTTTTATGCAAAAATGTTTTCTTACACTACTGATTCTCCTATCAGATGCATTCATAATCCATGAAACTTAAATATGCCTTTCATGGTTTTATAGTTCACCTTTGCAAAATTGCATGCAGGCCAGTATACAGATAATTCTTAATTATCATTAACATATGTGCAGATGGACAGTTTAGTAAATCTGTGATGGACTGCGAGGTATTGCATCAATCATGGTTAGGCCAGGTCACCCTTTATATTAAGAGGTTATATTTATATTAAGCATCATACACAGCCACGTCTGAAATGTATAAACCAACCAGCCATATAAATGTTTTAAATGTGTCCCTATGAATCTTAATAGCACAAGTGTAATGCCAAGTTAGGAATAAAGGTCCTGGAAAGGTTATGTATTAGCTATTGTTAAAATGAGTTAAGGAATATGCACAATGATAATGACAAAGCAGTTTTCTGTTACTCCATATTAGGAATCAGTTTTAGAAATATTGAAGCATAGAAGAATTTATGAAAATATTGTGCCAGAAGCATCATTTTGTAAAATCTTCATTTTCAGCATATGATTCTAGGCAGATGATAATTATTTGCACAATGTAACTCACTGAATTAAAGTAAATAATCTATTTTAGTTTAATATTAATTTTCGCAAGCTTAAAGTATTCTTTTAAAAGGACAAATAAATCTGCATAATTGTAAAATGCAACTTAAAAGTTAGGATTGGTTGCATTTGTATTTTATATTTCACAAATCTACTGTGTAACAAAAAATACATTAAAACTTTTTTTGTAGCTTGTGTCAGAATTTTATTGTGGACATGGATTGTGATGAACATCAGCATGTCTTTAGCACCTGTTCATTAGTTTGCTAACAATATAAATGTTTTTGTGTCTTTAAAAATAATCGCGGTGTGCAACATGGGCAACAGCTAGACGGCGTTGTAGTGAGTCAATAAAATGCTGGAAGGTTGGCAAGGGTATCTGGAGCCGGAGGATCCATACGGGAACATGGGGATCGAGGTGGTCCAACAGATGCTTGATGGGGTTCAAGTGGGGGAATTTGGAGGACAGAGAAGTAATTGGAAGTCTTTATTTCCCCCCCCCAACCATCCCGGGACAATTCTGGCCATATGACAATTTGCAATGTCCTGCCGGAAAATCCCATCCGCTCCAGGGAAGACAGTTAACATGTGTGGTTGTACTTGATCTGTAAGGATGGATAGATAACCTAATCGTTTGAGAGTTTTTTCCAGAGGTATCAGTGGACCCAGACAATGGTAAGAAAATATTTCTCAGACCATAATGCTGTCACCACCAGCTTGTGTTCTTCCAATAATGGCTGCAGAGTGTTTGTTCTCTGAGGTGTTACGCCTGACACGCCAATGTCCATCCTGTCAATAGAGCAGAAAACGTGACTCAGAGAAAGAAACCCTTTGCCAGTCAGTAGAGGTCCAATTTTGGTACTGTTGCGCAAATTAAAACTGTTTTTGACGATGAACCCTCGTCAGCATTACCAGTCGTTTGCTTTGGAGCCCCATACGCAACAGGGTTGGCTGGACTGCCATTTTAGACAGACATCTGATAACCCCCTTGTTTGTTTGAACGGTGAGTTGCTGAACTGTAGTTTTGTCGGTTGGGCCCTCATACACCTTTGCAGCTGACTTTCACCTCTGACATCAATGCACGTGGTTGCTCTGTAGTTTCAACACTGTTTATTTGTAATGGCGCTGTTTGTCCAGTCACGGTACACTTTAACCACAGCAGCATGCGAACAGTTCACAAACTGCACTGTTTCAGAAATACTGCCACCCTTGGCCTGAGAGCCAATGACCATCCCCTTTTCAAAGTCAGATAAATCTCATGATTTATCAATGACAGCGATGGTTAATATGCTTGCACAATGCCTACATGTCACCCTATATACCCACCAAGCCAGCTCACAACACGTGCCATATTTCATTGGCTACATGCTGTTGACCTCAAAAGTGGGAGGTCTCAAAACAGCCAACTGTATAATAACCTAAAAAAAAGTGTTTAGTGATTAAATATGAGATTAGACTAGATAAAAAGGAAGTGTTGCATACATTCTTCCATATTTAAATAGTGTTAAAAGGTTGCTTATAAGACAGGTTATTTTTCTGACAGCTTTGCCTACCTGACAAATACTCTTGAAGAAAAATCTGGTCTATTTTATTTAGGATCCTCTTGTGGAGGGATGATAAATTCCACCTCCAGCATTTCTAAATCTGTTGCGCAGTGTGACACATTAAGCACAAGACTCATGCTTTTGCCGTAGCTGTGAACATTGCAGGGACATCTTTCCAAAAAAACGAATGAAGTATGTCTGTGTGCATTTGCTCCCTCGTGTCCTTTTCAATAAGTCCTTTAGCCACAGACTTCTGGGTTCTGTATGACTAAGAGGCAATCACCACAGACACTATCAATGACAAGTGAACATTGTTGTACAAATGATACTTTTAACACAAGTACACAGACTTTTTTTTCTTTATTTTGCATGTCAATATGTTAAAAGTTGCTTTTTCATGTAAAAAAAGTAAAACTTGTTTACCATTCCTTAAAACTGCATTTGTGTGCATAAAGATTACTTTTGTCTGAAGATTTCATTGGCAGTGACTCATACAGCTATATTCCTGCACACTTATTGTCAGGCATAAGCCGCTAATGGCTTTTATCAATTCAAAACAGTTTATTCTGCTTCAGGAGCGACATTTTAAAATAAGAAACACATTGTGAATCCTTACCAAATGCCCTATTTCAGATGCAACAGAAAGACAAAAAAAACTTGCCTTTTCCGTTTAAGGACATATATCACAAACCATGACCAAATAATTCACTGGAGATTTTTGATTAAAAACCTGTTCATAAGTTTAATTTACTGGCAATTGAATGTGTGATCTTTTTTGTATATTCTTGTAGGACAGAATATTTTTTTTAGTAGTCACAGATCGGCCAAGTAGGATATTCAGTTCTTGTAAATACAGCACCTTGCTGAGTCATCAGTCAACAACAGTAAAACTACTTCAGACAGTAAACACAGTAAACATTCTATGAGAGTTATAAACAGAGGAGATAGAAACTAATGCATGGTCATGAGAACTCAAACAGGGGTTATAAATTAGTATTTGTATGTCACATGTAAATACAGTTGAAACAACATGACAAGTAAGACAGAAGTCCTCCCTGCTGGTGGATCTGGTTTAGTAATAGTTATACACTAATAAATACCTGTTTAGAACTTTTCCAGAATATAACTATCCATTTCTCTTTCAGCTCATGTCTCTTTCAGCTCATATGTTTCCTATTGCTTCAAATGCACTGGATATTGTATTGCTCAATGTTTTTTTTTTGAGTGTCTTGCTAGGCAGTAGTTTAACGTTTTTCACTGTCTACAAGGATACTTATTTTGTTGCATAATTTGCTAGTGTTACCACAATGGGGCACGGATTTCATGTCATTACACCTGAATAATCCATCAGCTTCACATTCAGAAGTATCTGTTAACACCCTAACTAGTTAGCATGGATTTCTAACGTTTTTTATAGCTAGATACAAACATTAGGTCATTATATTTAATGAGCGACCATACTATAAATAATTAAATAATGTTTGCAGTCATGGATGTCCATAGACATTAATTGGTTTAATTCAATTGTCAAAGACACTCATTTAAATGTATTGGGTCTACAGTGAAGCTGAGGGACACTAGACTTAATAATTTCTCAATAGGATTTCTACAGGATAAAACACCTGCTAATCAGTCACCAAATAAATATTTAGAGGAGACCAATGTGATGCTCCCAATATGAAAACAATACATTTGCGATGTTCTCCCAGTAAAACTAAAATCAAGTCCTAATATGCCTGGAGATGGGAGGAACGAGAGCAAATTAGGTTGGAGAAAATAATTTGCCCTTTAATGTGGGATAGTCCATCCAACATTTATTTAAAACAAAGCACTGATGATAAATATTTATCCACTTTGAATGTGTAGTGAAATATCAAATGCAATGTATGCTGATAGAAACACATAACAGTGACTTTTAATGTGAAGAGTAAAGTTAAACAAAAAAAACAATGATTTTAATTTGCTTTTGACGATGTTGCTGATTTTATTTAATTACACTGGTGAGGCATTGTCTATGAATGCAAACTGTTTTTTTTTTTGCTTCACTGACCAAACATTTAAAAGGCATTTATTTGATCATGCATGTTACTAACTTTTCTACTGTAATGCCTGAGCAGAAGCATTTGCCAGTGCCAATATTGGATCTACAGTATCCCCCTTTGCCTGCACATTTCTTCTGCAGCACTGACAGCTGCAGTAAAAGGTGCCATCCGCCATTGGGCGATGTGAGTTTTCGGGCACCATCAAGTTCCAGGGAAGGCAAAGAACTATTCTCCCCTCCGACGTGGCGCAACTCGACGGCACTGAATTGCCAGCGAGGCCATCGATATGTTCGGCGCAGGCACTCGACCCCCAGGGCCTCAGGCTCCTCTCATAGCTCAAGGCCTCATCTGGCCTTATATGCTAAAATTGGCAGCGCCATCTGTCGGCCGGCGGTGGAACTGCAGCTGTCAGATTTTGCGATGGTGAAGAGGGAAAGGACCCCAATATGTTATACATGTTAAAACATTATAATTTTGTGTTTCTCTGCAACCAAAAATGTAAACTATAGTGCTCGCTTCTCTTATTGCCTTTTATTCATTAAAGGCTATCAAGGTCAAGTCCTTTCCTTTTTGTTGTTAATTTCTCTAACATTTAATACTTTTCTCACATTATCAGGGCATTGTCTGTCACCTCTGTTCTTTCTACTATACTTTTATTCATGGTTCACTTTATTTTACATCTTTTCACTTATAGAGTTATTAATACTCTACATATTTAATATTTCTCATTTTCTTAATACTAATTTTAGTTTCTCCAGTTGCTCTATTTTGGTTTTCTTATAAAAATCTGCGTTAAAAAAGTTGTTCAGGATTAGCAATATCGTTACAGACCTTGCTCCACAGGCACATTACATGTGCATTACTCACACATAGAGTAATTTGCTTCTGTATTGTACATGTTTGGCCTTGGGGAAAGTTGCTTTCTTTGTCAGATATGTGTTGAAATGTCTCACAGAGAATTATGAAGAGAATTGGTAAACTAAGTTAAATCTGTCGAAGCCTACAAGATAACAATGTACTTGTTTCTTTATTTCAAATGCTGCCTGGTGTGTGCTTTAAACATATATGTATATATATATAAAAATATATATAAATATATATATATATATATATGTTATATATATATATATATATATATATATATATATAAATATATATATAAATATATATATATATATATATATATATATATATATATATATATATATATATATGTAATGTCATATATCTTATTAAATATGTATACCTGGATGTTGTCACTCTACTCAAAGCTCAACATATCAGAAGCTGAGCTCCCAATTTTCTCCATTGAACTGATCTCATCCTAGTTCCCACAGTTAAAGGACCACTGAAGTGTAATATTTATAGTTAGCTTTTTTGATGATTTTTTCTTGATAACACACAAAATGTTCTTATCCAACCTTTTTGTTACATATTCATAAGATGGTCCTTTAAATTCTACCTTACAGGTAACAACTCCATCATCACTCAACCTCTCAAGCCCTTGTCCTTTGTCACATTGTCAAAATCAAACCCTGCCACTTTCATATAACTCCAACATTTTTATACTGTACTATTCTGTTATTCTCTACATATGTTCCTCATTCCCTACACAATAACATTCAAAACATTAACCTTTAGGTACAAAACCCTTGATATATATGCACAACTTATATGTTTGCTCTCATCTACAAGACGTCTCTAGTTCTATTTGGAATTCCCTACTTTGAGACTCTCCCTAAGTTTTCAGTGATTGAAGCATTCTCTAAAAATACACTGTTAAAAAAAAAGCAGGTGTCCTGCTTACTCACACCGACACATATCCACCTACTAAAAGGACTGCTCCATTTCAAGAAAAAAGGCACATGTATGTTCCAAATTAACAATATTAGCTGCTGTGTAAGCCATAGATGAAAAACATTTTTGGGAAAAACTATTTTTGAAGACTCTATTTATATAGAGTAAAGGAACTTGTTTTGAGTTACTTACATCACATCCTGAGAGCTGGAAGATGGCGGGTGTATGTAGTGGAGGGAGGGGTGGGATATAAGGGCACAGATAGAAATCCAAAGCCTTTGTTGGACAAATGTGTAAGATTGAAATTGATGCCACACCCCTTCCCCCTCACTGGGCAAGAAACAGAACATTGCATCAAAGCTCTTCCACTAATGTACCATGGATCTCTCCAGGGTGATGCAGAGGCATCAACTTTTTTTTTTTTTTCTCTATTTAAATATGATCTGTATGTTTTCTTGCTTATTTATACTTTTAGTTTAGTTTTCAAGCATATATCATTTTTAATTGGACAGTGGTTCTTTAAGCCTGTTTAACTGACCAGCACCAATTATGCACATTCCACCCTTCATTTGTTACATACTTCCAACCAAACCTTTTAGAATATAAGATTAACATGTTAACATTTATATTGTTAGATTTCATGTACTTACTGTATTTAATGTATTTACCTTTTGTATATAGTGCTCTGTAAAGTATCGCCACTTTATAAATAATAATAATGAATAGTGCTAAAATTAAACCAATGTCACCGTTTATAACAGTATGGCAGATGTGTTCATACAAAACAATGTTTCAGGTTTAATTTAACAATTTGAGAAAGCCAACAATATTGATTTAATAGTTACTCAGAAATATTTACATTCCATTTATTAAAACCAGACACTTGATATTTGAAAGCATCCCATTACAACGTAAAGGCAGCCTCAAGTAGTAAAACCTGGAAATAATTTACTGTGATAGCTTCCAGTAACTACTGACTATATAACCCTTTGGTAGAAAAATTTGATCGCCTCATTTAAACAATGTATGGTATAGGCATGTCCTCTATGTGGAAGTCATCGGCCTTATTAAATTGCGATTCTGCCAATTCTAAAGGGCTCTATATAAGCACATAACATATTTTTTTTACAGAAGTTTTTAGTTAAAGACCTGAAGTGAAGACCTTGCTTTTAGATAGAAGTTCACTAACTAAAAACTTCTGGAAATAAAATATGCTCTCTGCTTATTCTATTGGCCGAATCTTAATTTAATAAGGCTGCATGTTTGTATTTGTAATCCTTGGTACAAAGGGAACACATTCCAGGTTTGTTATAAAACTAAATATTAACATAGGCGTCTTTATTCACACTTTCTAAAGATTATGGAGGGTTCAAACTGAAGCAAGGTTTATTTGGTGCCCAAGGTATCACTGGACATTGTGTTGTTATCAGCTGTGCCAGTGAGAAATATGAGGTAGGACTGTTAAACACAATTTGGAAGTTGCATACCACATTAGTAAGTTCAGATTTGTACAGCACCAGGAAATATATACCTGCACAATGAATGGAGACACAGTATCATACATCACATGCTATATTCATGTTTCCAAAATATGGACAACCAACGATACCTTTTTTATTAGAGTTAAATATACAGAAATGTTCATAAATCAGGCAGTTTGTGTGCCTTTATATGTGTTTAGACAATGATATACATGAACTCGAGTCTGAGAACAAGGTGAGTGATATAATGTAGACACAATAATTAATTCCTTTCTAATAAATTTGAATATTAATTAGAATGGAATGGATTATTTCCACACTGTACTGTACGGCACTGTACTGTACGTACCCCACGGGTGTTATTGCTGGCATAATACCAGGTATCACAGCAACACATTGCAGCATGAACTTGTCAGAACGTGGAATTCCCACGTCAGTTCTTTGTATCTCACCTCTTCACATAAGAGGGAAATCCGTCTCTTAGGTATGTGAGGTGACTCAGAGAAAGCAAAAACAAAATAAAAAGATGAGCGCAAACATGCCCACTACACAGGTCCTACTGTTATATTAGAATATGTGCAATACAATGTCCACAAAGAAAATGTTTATTTCTGGTATGGTCTCTAACTCAGAGGTGGGTGACCTCATTGGCTTTCCTTTTCATGTCGTCTCTGAAACGTGACTATTTTACGCTCTCTCTTCCTTTTCTTTTAAAGGGACACTATTACCCCAACAGAAAATTGATTTCATTTTAACAACCATGAACAAATGGCTATACATTCTACATAGTACAGTAAAGCATTCTTAAGAAATACAGGATTGCTTTCATTCCTAAGGTAGATATATTTGATATTATTATTATTATTAGTAGTAGTAGTAGTAGTAGTAGTAATAATAACACTAACCTTTTTTAATAAAGCACCAATATTGTATGCAACTCTACATTAGCTGGGAAAGTACTTACAGACAGTGACACAAAACAGTACAGTAAAACATATTAATACAGAGCTGTAGGGGACCCTTCTATTGAGTGCATACTTTCTAAAGGAAATAGTTGGCAAGTGATGCAGAAGGAGTGGGGAAGATGAATAACAAATAGTAGACTCAAGGAGGTGGCTGTATGTTAATGTGTATCAGCAGGTCAGCAGATGTTTGTAGTCTGTACAGGTTGTAGGTGTGGGGGCTATAAGTTATATGCTTCTTTAAATGGGTGAGGTGAACAGAGCAAGATACAGAATTTCCAAAGGCTGGAGCAGCATGGAAGCTAGAAGTGGGAGGAGGTTAATAGGAGGAAAGGAGTGGGATTTAAAATCGTAACTTCATGAGCATGAAAATAGCCTGCCAGGGCATCTTCCATGGATATATTCAAATATGTTCAAAACTATTGTGAAAAAGGAGAATAGAGAGGCTTCTTAGTGTGACTTCATGGTAGGTGCTCTTCTGTACACTGAGACAGTATTAATGTATGAATAGCTGTAGACTGCAACATTAGAAGAGAGGTTGCTAATACAAGTACAGTATCTCACAAAAGTGAGTACACCCCTCACATTTTTGTAAATATTTTATTATATCTTTTCATGTGACAACACTGAAGAAATGACACTCTGCTACAATGTAAAGTAGTAGGTGCACAGCTTGTATAACAGTGTAAATTTGCTGTCCCCTAAAAATAACTCAATAGACAGCCATTAATGTCTAAACCATTGGCAACAAAAGTGAGTACACCCCTAAATGGAAATGTCCAAATTGGTCCCAAAGTCTCAATATTTTGGTTATCCACCATTATTTTCCAGCACTGCATTAACCCTCATGGGCATGGAGTTCACCAGAGCCTCACAGGTTGCCACAGGAGTCCTCTTCCACTCCTCCATAATGACATCAAGGAGCTGGTGGATGTTAGAGACCTTGCACCCCCCCCCCTTTCCATTTGAGGATGCCCCACAGATACTCAATAGGGTTTAGGTCTGGAGATATGCTTGGCCAGTCCATCACCTTTACCTTCAGCTTCTTTAACAAGGCAGTGGTCGTCTTGGAGGTGTGTTTGGGGTTGTTATCATGTTGGAATACTGCCCTGCGGCCCAGCCCCTGAAGGCAGGGGATCATGCTCTGCATCAGTATGTCACAGTACATGTTGGCATTCATGGTTCCCTCAATGAATTGTAGCTCTCCTATATTCCAACATGATAACGACCGCAAACACACCTCTAAGACAACCACTGCCTTGCTAAAGAAGCTAAAGGTAAAGGTGATGGACTTGCCAAGCAAGTCTACAGAACTAAACCCTATTGAGCATCTGTGGGGCATCCTCAAATGGAAGGTGGGGGAGTGCAAGGTCTCTAACATCCACCAGCTCTATGATGTCATTATAGAAGAGTGGAAGAGGACTCCAGTGGCAACCTGTGAAGCTCTGGTGAACTCCATGCCCATGAGGGTTAAGGCAGTGCTGAAAAATCGTGGTGGCCACACAAAATATTGACACTTTGGGTTCAATTTGGACATTTCCACTTAGGGGTGTACTCACTTTTGTTGCCAACGGTTTAGACATTAATGGCTGTGTGTTAAGTTTTTTTGAGGGGACAGTAAATTTACACTGTTATACAGGCTGTACACTTACTACTTTACACTGTAGCAGAGTGTCATTTCTTCAGAGTTGTCACATGAAAAGATATAATAAAATATTTCCAAAAATGTAAGGGGTGTACTCACTTTTGTGAGATACTGTATATAACATTGTGAATATATATATTGAAAACTGCTTGGCACTGTCTATTAGTTTAAACATGGAAACAAAGGCAAAGAAGAACCTGCAGTCTAATCTAGTCTGCTCATTAAACCAACATAAATATCCTGTCTTAATAATTAATCAGGAAAACTGGATCATTATGCATTTGCCACGCACACTTGAAAACCTTTTTTGTTTTTGTCAAAACTACTTCCACTGTAAGGCAATTGCACTTATCAATGTATATTTGCAAATATCTGTATCACATATATAGTTGTGAGCGTACGAGTTGTTGCTAACGCTAAGCGAGGGCACTGCCCGAGGGTCTCAGTTGCTGCAAGGAGCGCCGAAGGCGCTCCTTGCAGCAACTGAGGACCCTCGCAAAGCGAGGGCCTCAGTTGCTGGCATGGAGCGCCGTAGGCGCGCCATGCCAGCAACTGCGACCCTCGCAAACTTCACGTCGCAACCCAAACAGTACGACACACACATTACGACACTCGCAAACAACATACGACACACGTTCACACACATTACGGACTCGCAACACTCGGACGCAACTCGCGAACATTACAAAATGTAAAACACAATACATACACACACCACATACATAAAAAACTTACCTACACCAAGAGGGAGCACCCAGCACCTCAAAAAACACAACTTACACCTCGATTTTACTCGAAATAAAACAGTTTAGAGACTAAAAAAAAATCGAAGCGAGAGAAAAAATGGCCGCCGAACAAAACGAAAACGAGGCTACAGCACTCTAAACTCGCAAAACACCACAAGAAACTCGCAAAACACCACAAAACACCTACGGATATTCCGATACAGACGTATACCACACATTACTCGCCATTTTACGCCAATGCGGAAGTACACGACAACGGTTTGGGCTCGCGCACGCACAGTGTTATACTGCACACATTCAGCACGCTTACACAGCAGATCCACACCACTAATGCTGCAGCAACATCAAAACACATTCACAGCTCTTCCACACAATGCTTTAAAATAGGTAAAGTATATTCATTTATTAAGGTATTATATATTTCATTATTACACACTAAACAGCATTAGCTACCTTACAATTTCATTGCCGTCATTATTTGACGGGCAATTCGCTAGTATAATATAATCACTACATTAAGAAGTTGCACATACATAGCTTCTATCCAGAATGGTGTATAACAAGATTTTTTTTCTATTTATTATTAAAAATTATATATATCAATATAGACAACATATTATATAGGCTTTAACCAGTATATTCTTGTTGTAATGGATAGAAAAAGTGTTTAAGTATCGTCACACAAGCACAAAATTACTGGGAAGAATTGTGTCCTAAACAAACTGGGATTTTCATTTTCAGTGCTAGTAACTTATGAGTTGAATTTGCTTTTAAGCATATGTCTTGAAGCCGTACCATTCCTTTAATTTTAATTTTATTCTGTGGTCCGACATTTGTCAGTATTTTTTTTTATTTCCCATAATCATTACATAAATCTATATAAAGAAGCTGCTACAGCATCACAAGTTACAAGGTCAATGCTTATGCAGCACATCAGTGCTAAAACTTACAAACGGTGGAATCATTGACAAACAATTTGCAGCTCAAGTCAGATCTAACCCCTTGCAAACCTGTAGTATCGTTTTGTCTAAAAGGTACAGTAGCTATGTAAACTAGGAGCTCTAGTACATAGCGGCTCTAAGTTGCAAAAAATGGCCCCCTCGCAACTGTGGCAACTTTTGCCCCTTAACATAGGTGACATGTACCAAGGAGGGATTTCCTGTTCCCTCTAGCCCTAACTTGTACACACAACTTGCTCATAGGAGACAATGCTACACACACTACAATAGTCCTAACATCTACCCTATCCCCCATGGCAGGGAAAAAGCTATATATATATAAATAAGAACTAATGAAGGCGATTTATGATCCTTCTACCTTCATGGCACCTAAAGTTGACTTCTATGTCATGGAGCTCCTGGAAGGGATCATGGGGGGGTCTTGGGGATCCTCATGATTATTTAATTGTGTTG
Source organism: Discoglossus pictus (assembly GCA_027410445.1). Taxonomy (NCBI): domain Eukaryota; kingdom Metazoa; phylum Chordata; class Amphibia; order Anura; family Alytidae; genus Discoglossus; species Discoglossus pictus. The sequence continues at coordinate 244,451,897 of CM050167.1, forward strand.
GATATGAGAAATAAAGCTGATAATAGCTGATTTGCACTCAGAGAGTAACGTGTTTAACTCACATTTTTGAATGGAATGGGTTTGGGGAAATTTGAGAGGGACAGCTTTGCGTGGATTGCGATTTTTAAACTTTTTACACGATCTTGCATGTACTTCTGGTAGCGCTACAATTTTTGTGACATATAATTGCTAGGTAGTGATTTGCAAGTAAACGTTAGTTACAAATATTTAAACGTGGGGCATGTACTGGAGCCCTAGGTTCAGTAGCTTAACGATTTCTACATTATAATAATGTGAGGTACTAAACAGCTTCCTGGGTCTACTGTGCATTATACAATAATTGAAATCACAGATCTAATGTTTATTTGCTAAGATGAGATTAGACATAAAGTTGTTATTACCCTAAAATTTTTACATAATACATTTAAAAATACAATATTTAAATTATAATAATACATTACTTTATCCCATTTCACTTCCGCTCCTGACAAGTCTTCTCATTTACTGTTGGCACTGTCCCAGAGTTTTACAACTAATCAGTCAAATCCAAAATACCTACATTTCATAGGGTTACCTCATGGAATAAATTCTATTTAAAGTGTCTACAGTCATATGTTTTGGACAGTAAGAATAGCCAAGATAGGTTAATGGTTCTGTTATTGATAGAAAGAAGCCCCATAATTAGAGAAAGGACTGCACAGAACAAGATCAGGGACAGATGCAATTAGGAGAGGAAGTGTATATGTAAGGTCTGTCTTCTCTGCCTAAGCCAGAACTAGGATATGAGTGAAGAAGGCTTGAAACTACAAGGGCAAGGGTTGTGGTCTGAAACAGTTTACATTAGGTAGGCGAAGATTGTCCATACAGAGAGACAAAATACAATACAAGTGAGAGAGTGATAATAGAGATGTTAGTGCTTTCTAGTGTAATACAAAAAAAGCCAAATGAAAGCCAAGCCCGCTAGAGCTGTATCCTCCACCAATGATCTGAAGGGAATTTTCTTTTAGGAAACCTTGTTGGAGGCAATGTTATAAACACAGAGTGGGAGATGTAGTATTAGTAGTGTCCCTATCTAGTAGTAGTGTCACATGGATGAGGTTATCATATTAGAGGGCTTGTGGCACTGGTGGCTATGTCTCATTGAAAATCAAATATAGGTAGATATAGCTAATCAGTCACATAAGGCAGAGTTTTTAAATCTGCAAAGACAAGTACTTATTATCTATGTGCACAATGCCTGAACTACAGTTATTTATTATTTAGACTTATTGACTGTAACCTAATTTTAACCTGAAGTTAAAAATGTTGCTATAAATATAGCAATCTAAATCTTTTATCTTTTTATCAGCAGTGAAGGATTGCAGCAGAAATCTGAAATTAATTTATGAAATCATTATGTTTTACTACCATCATGTTTTATTTAAATTTTTCCATTTATAACAAATGTCGTCTAGGGCAAATATTCTGATGTAATAAATGTTTGTACAGAACAGTTTGTCTGCCCTACAATGAAAGTTGTAACAGGACAAAAAATAGCAAACAGAGTTGCATTTTTAGTGCTTACTTAAACATATACAGCCTTATTAAACTGCAGTTCGGTAAATTCTAAAGGGCTCTATATAAGCACATAGCATATTTTTTTTTTACAGAAGTTTTTAGTTAGTGAAGACCTTGCTTTTGGATAGAAGTTCACTAACTAAAAATTCTGTAAAAAAATATGCTCTGTGCTTATATAGAGCCCTATTCAATTGGCCAAATCGCAATTTAATAAGGCTGTTAGTTTTGCTTTTTAAAACTGACATAAGTTTATGTCGTAAAACCCTCAAATATATGCGTGTTTAACCCTTGTGAGTTTTGACAAATTTTAATGCCTAATCACTACTATTATTGTTCAGTTATTTATTTAAAGTTATCAGTAAAAGGTAAGAAAGATACATTTTATTTTATCTACAGTTGTATATGCAAAAACGAGTACTATTCAAAGATTTACTGGAAATGTAAACAGTACCAAGGACCTATAACAAGTCATTCTGTTGCCTAAATTATCTATCTAGATATCTTCAGAGGTGATTAACTAAGGTATCCTAGTAAGCCTGCAGTCCAAAGTCTAGCTTTCACATGTGATTGTATTGTGGACATGTTGATCCCCTGTTTTACTAACCCAAACCCTCCTTTCCACCCCTTGCAAAGCAGCTATAAAGCACAGCAACCATAAACAGAGGGTTTAAAAAGTACTGTAAAGAGTTTCTCTGCTGCAAGTGAGTATGAAGGGATTTAAGACCATTCTGCCAAGCCTGTCCCTTTACCATGGGGACGTACAAAAAATAAATTAAGTGGGTCCCTTGACCTCTTTTGTCAATGTTGGGGTTCATATGTGCCCCTTTACACTTACTTTGTTATTTGTGTAGCACCCCTATCCTATACTAATTGTTGTGGCATAGTAGTCACATGCTGGTGTTCTAGGAGGTAATCAAACCTTCCCAGTCTTGTGGGGAGTAGCTGGAATTCCATGCTGCTAATCTGAATAACCATAATAAAGCCTGCATTGCAAGGGCTGCATTCAATTGCTCTGATTTTAGAAATCGTAGCCCGTAAAGGTATCTGCAAGACATACTGCTATTAAATTGGCCTCTTTCAGCTACCCGCAAAGGATCTGCGGGTTACAGGCGGAAAATCCCTAAGGGCTGTCAAAATCTGAACTCCATCCCATCTGTCAAGTCCATAAATGTTACTATCGCAAATCACTTTTTAAATTGCTACGAATCCCCAAGGACGCACTGGCATTCAAACCTGTACATGGCAAATGGAGCCAAAAATATTACGGTCTCCAAATAGGACAGGCAAAGGGTTTACAGAAAAGTTCTCAACACTGTAAAACACTGTGTCATCTCACAATATATGCTTAGCTTTGACCAGCGTCAGTGGTCAAGGTGTACTATCACCTTCTCCACATGATATTGTTCATCAACATTGATATTACATCCATCAGCTATACAGGTGTTAGCACATGTTAAAGGATATTTTAATGATATCAGCAATAAGGGAAAATACCTATTAATATGGAGAGGACACAAAGGTCAGCTTCCAGATTCAATGTTACTTACATCAGACCCAAGGATCTGCTCTCAGGCTGATATTGAAGTCAGGATCACAAGCTTCACTAGTGCATATATTAATGCTGGCTATCATTAAAATGCCATTGTGAGACTCTGCAAGTTCACAGCCATAGCGGTATTAGTCTGCATTTAACCTAACAACAATCACGTCTTAGATATCAGGCTATATGATAGCTTTAAAATTGTGGGAGCTATATGTTAAGGGGGGGGGGGGTTGACATTGATGTCTACCTTAAGAGGCACTGTGAAAACATACATTTCCTTCACAATGTTTGCAGATGCAGAAGATGCCTTCATGGACCTGAATTGTACCTAAAACAAAAAAATAACACCTACAAAATAAAGCCTTAAAAAAAAATATGGATTGCAGCATCTCTCCTCAACAGCATTCCTCAGTGACCATCAATTGGTGACATGTTCAACAGAAACCTACGTGTCCACATAGAAGGAGATCATGGTTCCATGTGATGGGACGTAGCCATCTGCGTACAAAACATCACCATCACATAGGCCAAGATCCAAGACTCTGTAGCCAGGCTAGATTAGGTTAACATTGTGACCAATAGATTGTCACTAAGGAGTGCTGTTGAGAAGGCACAAAAATATGCACAGCCCAGCCTCTTGCCCTCCTGACTGTTGGTGGGGATTCTGTACTCCCTCAGCTGTCCATGGGGCCTGACCCTCATCCCTGCTACCAGCATCCCTGGGATCAGGCTCCTCCCTCTCTGACCCTGTGGACGATGTGACTATAAATATGGGCACTTGCCCACCCACCTCCCTCCTACACTTTCTCCCATCTCCTCCTCCTCAACCTCCTCCACCACCTCCACCTCCTCTCCTGTACTCTCCTCCTTCACTCCAACACTCCCCATGACCACCTCTATCTCCTCCTCACCTCTACCTCCTCTTCTCCCCCATCCTCTCCACTCCTCCCTTCATATCAATCCCAAAAGTAAAATAGGATAACAGAAAAAAAGTATTTGTGTATGTATTTGTGATAAAAAAAGAGCATGTTTTATGTGTAAATGATAACTTTGGGGTATAGGGTGGGGGGTTATAGGGTATGTGTGTGTGGTGGGGGTGTACATGTTGACCTGTCTCTAAGTGTGTTATTTACTCTACGTGTATTTGTAGTATGTGTAGTCAGTTTATATATGTAATCAAAATGTATGGGCAAAATAGTTAGGATAATAATATAAATGAATAGAACTGTAAGAACCTGCTCTCCTACTCCTCTCCGATCCTCTCTCCTCCCTCCATATCAATTCCCCAAGTAAAATAAGCATAACAGAAAAAAGTATTTGTGTATGTATTTGTGATGAAAAAATAATTGTATGTTTTATGTGTAATTGCTAACTGTTGGGGTATAGGGTGGTGGTATAGGGTGGGGTGTGTGTGTATGTGTTGACCTGTCTGTCACAAACTGCTACTTCAATTGAACTTGGTAAGAACCTAGTTCAAACCTATTCAGCAGAATCATGCGGTCCTTGTACACCTCTGATAGCTGAAGATGGACCAAACACCAGTGCCATGCCCAGGAGCTTGCTTCAAGGATATCAAGAACACCAGGATATCAGGAACACCATATAATCCCTTAGAATTAGGATTAATGCACATAATGACACTTACACCCTGTTTTATATAAGTCCAGACACAACTGTCATACCTTTATTAATTGTCACATTTTATACAATTTTCTGGCACACAGGCTGGCCAATCACAGTAAGCCCCATCCTTAGTTACATAGAAGAGGGACCAATTAACATAATAGGCTGCCCCTGCTTACCGGGAACCCCTGTACATCTGATGAGCTTATCCTTGTGATTGTATTACCTATAACCATTTGCTGTAAACACTCAAAACTGTTTATCTGCTCAAGACCCCCTGAGTTTGATTATTTAGGTGGGGCTGATTGAGTCATCACCAGATAACCACACTGTAACATAAACAAAAAACATACAATTTATATGTCATTTTAACCAAAAGTAAAACAATATACATAACAATAACAATAAAACAGGGTAACTTCTTGACGGCTCAGGCCCAGGCCATGGACCAAAACAGTCCAGTCAGGCACTGTGCATGACACTGTCTCTAAGTGTATCTATGTGTGTTATTTACACTATGTGTATTTGTATTATGTGTAATCAGTATATATGTGTAATCAAAAATGATGTGTAAAATATTTATGATAATAATATAAATGAATAGAACTCTAAGCACCTGCTCTCCAATATCACCTACTCTCTGTGACCTGTGTCGCACTCGGTAGACATGTCCACTCTTCAATCCAGAGTCCCTACACTTTAGTATATACTTGCTGCAGAGGCTAAGATACTTATGGTATCTCAGAGTTACAAGTACCTTGGAGCAACTTATGCTTGGTAGGTGAATATATATATATATATATATATATATATATATATATATATATATATATATATATATATACAGTGCCTTGCAAAAGTATTCACCCCCCTTGGCATTTTTTTGTGTTTTGTTGACTCACAACCTGGAATTAACATGGATTGTTTGAGGATTTGCATCATTTAATTTACAGAACATGCCCACACATCACATAATATTGTGAAGCAAACAACAAATAGGACAAAATAACACTTTCACGTAGTCTGTCTCTATGACCTTGCCACATCTTACCACTGGGATTTTTGCCCATTCCTCTTTGCAAAACTGCTCCAGCTCTTTCAAGTTGGATGGTTTGCTCTTCGGAACAGCACTTTTTGAATCTGACCACAGATTTTCTATTGGATTGAGGTCTGGGCTTTGACTAGGCCATTCCAACACATTTCCACTTAAACCACTCAAGTGTTGCTTTAGCAGTGTGTTTGTTGTCATTGTCCTACTGGAAGGTGAACCTCTGTCCTAGCCTCAAATCACGCACAGAGTGGTACAGGTTTTGCTCAAGAATATCCCTGTATTTAGCACAATCCATCTTTCCCTCAACTCTGACCAGTTTACCAGTCCCAGCTGCTGGTGTTCTTTGGTTGATGTGATGTGTTGGATTTGTCGCCAGACATAGCGTTTTCTTTGATGGGCGAAAAGTTCAATTTTAGTCTCATCAGACCAGAGCACCTTTCTCCATACATTTTGGGAGTCTCCCACAGGCCTTTTCGCAAACTCAAAACGTGCCATTTTGTTTTTTGCTGAAAGTAATGGCTTTTTTCTGGCCACTCTGCCATAAAGCCCAACTCTATGGAGCATACGGCTTATTGTCGTTCTATGTACAGATACTACAGTCTCTGCTGTGGAACTCTGCATCTCCTCCAGGGTTACCTTAGGTCTCTGTGCTGCCTCTCTGGTTAATGCCCTCCTTGCCGGTCCGTGAGTTTTGGTGGGCAGCCGTCTCTTGGCAGGTTTGCTGTTGTGCCATGTTCTTTCCATTTGGTTATGATAGATTTTATAGTGCTCCTTGGGATCATCAAATATTTGGATATTATTTTATAACCTAACCATGACTTGGACTTCTCAACAACATTGTCACTTACTTGTTTGGAGAGTTCCTTGGTCTTCATGGCAGTGTTTGGTTAGTGGTGCCTCTTGCTTAGGTGTTGCAGCCAATGGGGCCTTTCAAAAATGGTGTGTATATGTAATGATAGGTCATGTGACACTTAGATTGCACACAGGTGGACATCATTTAACTAATTATGTGACTTCTGAAGGTAATTGGGGGTGAATACATACACACATGCTAGTTGTCTATTTCTAAAAAATAGTTTTATGTATATATTTTTCTCATTTCACTTCACCAACTTAGAATATTGTGTTCTGATCCATCACATAGAATTCAGATTAACAAAACATTGAACTTAAGGCTGAAATGTAACAAAATAGATAACAAGTCAAGGGGGATGAATACTTTTGCAAGGCACTGTGTATATATATATATATATATATATATATATATATATATATATACATACATATATATATATATATTTAAATGGTTATTGGCTTAGGTACTCCTAGATTTCCCCATTACCCTTCTAGTGCTGACCGCAATCCCCTATATCAGTACTCAATATACAGGATCATAACACACATTTCCACAACACCTCTATCTATGTAGCTATTTCTACTGCCCTTATGCTTCATCCTTCTACTGTCCTGCCAGGTTTTTATTGCACCTCTAAAAATTATCACTGGATCAGGGGTTGCCACATCCAAGATTGCACCAGATCAACAGTATATATTATTGTTATAATGAGCTTGAATTCTGAAAACTTAAAAAAAGTAGAGGTGTAAAATGTCTGGAATTTTTAAAGCCATGAAAAAAATGTTTTTTTTTTTTTCATTTATAAAAGGAAAATGGGAATTGTAGGAAATTCTGTGTTCCTTACTTCTGGGTACTTTAAGATCCCCATCTATTACTGTTTCTTGAAGAGCTTGCTTTTTTCTAAAATTTCAAAGGAGATCATCACTCCATTCCATCAAGTTTTACTACAGAGATTCAGTGTCTCTATTTTTGGCATTTTTCTTCTTGCTTCTTCTTGTAGACTGCAAATAAATTATGAGTAGCCTTTCCATGTTGTATAATTTATTTTGCTCTTCTATAGATCTTTTGGAGGGTGTCCAGTTTTGTGTTGTTTAGTTTAACCCATCAGATGCACATCCTATTGCAGTAATAGGTGGGTACTTATCCATTATGAACTTCCATGCAACTTTCAAATTACTTGCACTGTAAATCAGCAAAGCAAATACTTTACAACTGCCAATTTTTTTTAGGAGTTTCCATATTTACAACTAATACATTCGGCAGTATGTCTGCTCTGTCCTGTTACAATGATTCTTTAAAAAAACTAGCTGAGATGTCACAAAATGCTTGATTCCTTCTGCCTTTTAATTTGTCCAGCCATCTGTAAGTATTGCAAGACACAGTGCTTCATTGATTTTTCCTTGCACAGAATCCATTATTCATTCATAGTCAAACTCTAAAAGAGGCTTACTCAAAGAGTGTCTGCTGGGTATATGGTATGCTGGGTATATGGTATGATGGCGTTAGTGATTTAAAAGCTTCCCGACAGTATATTTTTTCAGTCATTGACAAAAGGATTCCAGAATAATATAATGCTCTTAAAACTTGGTCATTTTTTTCCCGATCTTGTATTTTCATCATGTTGATCCTCTTCACTTAGATCCATGAATTATTTTGTTTCTTTTAAATTATTTTTATTAAATATTAAACATATACAAAAATACAGACAAATAAAGTCAGATACAAGTCATTCATACAAAAAGATACAAAAAGGTCCAAAAAGGTGCAAAAGATATAGAGGGTACGTCCCAAGTTTTTAAACATATTTCCAACAGTATATAGAAATAATATTTAAATGAAAGGGAGGCTTAGAAATTAAGAGAAGGAGAAATGATTACACCAGGGGGACCACTTATTGTCAAAATGTCTATTAACATTCAATAAACTCTTCATATCTCTTTCAAGTAGTCTGTCCCTATGTATCAATCTCTCAATTTCTCTTCAGAGCGGAGTAGTTTTTAATTTCCAAACTTTCACAACATGCCACTTGACCACTAATAAGATGTGAAATATCAATTGTCTAAACTTCACCGGTATCAGTTCAATAGGAACAAGGAGTATAATAAGGTCTGGAAATTTAGAGCATCGATACAAAGAACAAGAATCAAATATGGACAAATTCAAAATATCCAAGAAAAATCAAAGTACATTTACTGCAGAGTTCAAATCCTATAGCAACATCCAAGTTTTCCTCAATTTAGTAGAAAAAGATCTCAAGAAATTATCAACCATTAAGCCGAATACTATTAACAAGGAATATTAAAAAACAAAATGTTAGCATATTAGAACGGAAGGCTTTGAAAGAACTTGGTACTGCTAAAATTGTCATAAAACCCGCCGATAAGGGGGGAAACATTGTGTTAATGGACGAACAAGATTATTTGAAGATGTGCAATAGGGTGTTATAGGATAAATCAACATGTAATATCTTGAAGGAAAATCCGTTACCCAAATTCAAAAAGGAACTTTATGATATTCTAAGCAATGCCAAATTAAAAAATCTTATAGACCAAGAGACTTTAAACTATTTATATCCTAGATATCCTACTATCGCAACGTTCTACACCTTGCCCAAGGTACATTAAAAGATGTTACCAATACCAGGACGACCAATAGTATCAGGAAATGAATGTTTGTCAGAGAAGATAAGCATATTGGTGGATGAATATCTGAAAGAGATAGTAGTTATAATTCCATCTTATTTCAGAGATACTCTTGATATCCTCAAACATACTGATGATATGCATGTGCCTAAAGATACTGGCTGTTAAATATTACCTAAGTATGTTAAGCAATACGGAAGAGGAGTTTAATAATTTCCTCATTGATTTACTTAGATTTATTCTAACCAGAAATATATTCATGTTCAATAATAGGTGGTACCACCAAATAAAAGGCATGGCAATGAGGACATCCTGTGCCCCAAGTTACGCTAATCTGTACTTGGGGCATTGGGAAAGCACTAATGTCTTTTCAGAAAATGTATCAGATTGTACAGATAAAATCCTCCTCTGGCAATGATACATCGATGATGTACTGATTTTTTGGTCACTTGACTATTTTGAATCACAATGAACTGGGTCTTAGGTCTACCTATAATATCCAAGAGATGAAAATTTAATTCCTGGATTTGGAAATCTATAAAGATGATTCTGGCAAAATACATTCTTCTACTTCTCGAAAAACAACTGCCTCAAATTCTCTTTTGCAATGGTCTAGTCAACATCCGATCCCACTAAAATCAGGAATTCCGACAGGCCAATACTTTGATGAAGCAACTCGGATGATCCCATAAAATTCAAAGAGGAAGCAGATTCACTATGCCGAAGGTTTAAGCAACAAGGCTACCCGAACAGGGTTCTAAAAAGAGCCTATCGAAGAGCTATACAAATCAACAGACAAGATCTCCTTTATAAAACAAAATCCATCAAACAGGATGAAAAGGTGAGCTGTATTATGTCCTTTGGTAGTGATTGGAGACAAATTTATGATATTTTGAATCTCTATTGGTATATCCTAAAAGAAGACTCTACTTTGAGTAGATATTTACCTGAGGAACCTTCAATTACCTATCGGCGCAATAAGAATATCCGAGCTAAATTGGTACGAATTTACTTTAAAACCTCTGAAACTGCTTCTATTTGGTCATGTGGTCTATGCCATGACATGTCCATGTCCCAAAGTCTATGTAGGGAAAACATTTTGTCAGCTTACGGTTCCGAATACTTGAACAAGTCTACTCAATTACAAAGGAACTAGACACACCGGTATCAAGACAGAAAAAGTATCATCATAATAATGATCCTAATGTTATGAGAATCACAGTACTGGAAAAAGTACGAACAGGCACAAGAGGTGGCAATATCAAAAAAGATTGCTTCAAGTGGAAAGCAAATGGATTTTCTTACTTGACTGTAAGTCCCCAAAGGGACTTATTGAAGGGTTCTCTTGCACAGCATTTCTTTAAATACACTGATAAGTTAGTACATATTATTATCTATTTTTTATCCCTTCTTATATTCTTATATTTTGGTTAAATATTATATTAGTTTTAATATAAATTAGAATAATTAATCAAAAAGATACACACTTGTTAGCAGAGTTGGATCTGCTGTCCTCAGTTTGTCCTCACAGAATAGATTTATCACATATTAATTAATATATTCAAGATACACATTTACTTCAAAGCACTAATTATTTAATTAAAACATTTAATTTCAATTTTCTATTTCACCAAGAGAATCATGCAGTGACAATCCTAAAAGAACAAACCACTAAGTTGGCCTTTAGTAATAGCAAAAACAACTAAGCTTTTTTAAAATAACAATAATTAAGTTGTGTAATTTGAAATGTAACTGGAGTTGTGGATGTTATTATATATTTTTTTTAATGTCCTTATGCGATGTTTAGTATATCATAAAATGGCATTTTTGTCCATATGAGTATTAAATAAAGCTTTAACATGTAAATAATACGTATGACGTCATTGCGCTGCATTACACGTATAGGAAGTGTTCTGAGGCACTGTTTAGAGTTCTCATTAATGTTTTAGCTGTTTGAAGATGGCAGTGTGACATAATTGCGTAACATTACGCAATGACGTAATTACGCTATACTACGCAATGACGCAATACCCGGAAGTACAGGCTTTAAAAGCCTGCAAGCAACAGCCAATATATAAGCCCGTTAGCAAACAGTTTTTTCTTTTTTTGGGCAAGAACACCTGGCAATTCACATAATGGCTACAGGACAGTGGATACTGGCTATTTAGCCACACAAGTATCAGATCTGGTTACCAACACAAGAAACGCAAGTATATTGCATTGATGATTGATGTGCTAATTTGAATCTGTCTTTTTTTGTCTTTTTAATTATTTAGAAGGTGTATTCTGGCTCATTACTTGGTTTTAGTGTTTTTTAATAAGTGCTATATATATTGCTATTTTTTGTTAATCCTGGGATTGAGCAGTGAACCACATCCAGGTAATGGATTGGTTAGGCAATATGGCATTGCATATGAGGATTGACTAAAAACCTCTATAAAATATTATTAGCCATCTTTTTCCCAATAATAATACAGATATCAATATCTTCTTTGGCACTTTTTTTAGCTAGTCACTAAGCGGCGTGTTTTTCCGGTTTTAAATTATATCCCAATAAATAGTACTTTTTGGTTTTCTTAATAATTCTAAATGTATTGAACCAATCTTTAATAGGCCAAATTCTCCCCAAATCTTTTCCCCACAGAACCATTCTACTGGTCTTATCCTCTTCATCTATTTTCAAAATGAATAATTCCACAGGGTGAAATTCTCTAAAATCCTCCAAAGGAAACCCCAGCTTTAACATGTTCGATTTAGCTGATAAAAAGTCAAGCCATATAATCTCAAACTCAAGTAGTTTAACCAATATAGATTGAAATGGGACACATTTATAATCTGAATAGAAATCATCAATTATATTATAGCCACATGCTTTCCATTTTGTAATTACCCAATTGGGACTAGACTGGAGAAAGATTTCTATTGCGTTAAAAGAGATTGATATTTTGCCCAATGTAATTTATCTCTCTTTGAGTACCAACATTTTATCAAAGAAAGAATTCCAAAAGGTAAATTTGCTAATTGGTTGGTACTTAAATAGGGAAGCCATAATAAAAGCTTTTAAAAGGAAAGACTTACAAATCTCCCACTCTATACCATACCATTCAGTTTGGTTAGGATATAACACCCAATTTAACAGATGACTTAGAATTATAGAATCATGTAATTCGTAACCAGTAGGAGAATCCATACCTCCTTTTTCAATTTTCCTCTTAGTTATTTTCAAAGCAATTCTTTGTTTCTTATAATTATGCAAACATTTATTCAGCATACTTTGGAGTCTGTTCAATAAAAAATCTGGGTGTACATTGTGGTAAACTTCTAAGTACAAGATTTTTGATACAATCACAGTTTTAACCAGTGCAATTCTCCCAGACCAAGAAAAAAAAGTAAGTTTCCAATCTAACAGGATTCTTCTAATATGTTCAAATACTATAGAAAAATTATGTTTTATAATATTTTTGGATCTTATTATTGTTACAATTCAATTTATAAAGAGCTCTTATTTTAACCACTGTATCAGCTTGTAATCTAACCGATAGTATTTCAGATTTTGAGTTGTTGATTTTTACATACGAAAAATTTCCAAATATATTCAAAACTTCAGTAAGGAGTTTTAAGGATTTTACTGGGTCCGACAATGTAAGTACAATATCATCAGCATACATCATAATTTTATGCTGATCTTTACCAATTTTAATCCCCTTAATTTCACTATTATCTCTTATAATCCATGCCAGTGGTTCAATGGACAGGATAAAAATTAGGGGAGACAAGGGACACCCCTGCCTGGTAGCATTTGTAATCCTAAATCTACCTGTCTCAAATGCATAACCCAAAATCGGAGCACTAGAATTTTGATAAAGAGCCATAAGGGCCTTTGCCCAAAACCATCAATGAAGGTTCAATTAACTCTATGAAAGGCCTTCTCAGCATTTAAAGAGAGAGCCAAGAAGGTGGAAATGTTTTTTTACAGAGTAATCAATTCGATTTATAAGATGTCGTGTATTATCCAAGCCTTGCCAGTTAATTACAAAGCCCATCTGATCCGGGTTAATTAACTTAGATATTTATGTATTCACTCTAGTCGCCAGTACCTTGGCATAGATTTTAACATCAACATTTATCAGACAAATATGCCTATAATTATTATGTTGCTCTGGATCTTTATCTAATTGGAATACATTAATAATACAGGTTTCTGACATTTCCGGTGATATTAACCCGGTATTTTATTAAGTAAGTCACATAAGTGGGGAATTAAAACGGTACAAAAGGACTTATAAAATAAATTTATAAACCCATGTACCCCCGGAGATTTGTTTAACTTGAGTGTCGAAATAACATTTTAAATTTCTTTACTGGTGAAACCATGAATGATTTTTTAATGTCTGCAGGATACTTCTTAAAAGCAAGGATATGTTTTGTCATTTTAGAAGCTTTTGGAAATGCATACTTCATTTAGCTGTATTGCAAACCACATGTTTTTCTTACAGTGTGGAAATACCTCCATATGTTAGTTGTTGTCCTCACCATATTGCAGAGGAGGGAAACAATTAATTTAATTGTAAACACTAAGCTATGGGGCGAGGAGGGGGGTGCAACAAAGCATTAGAATGTTACACCAATAGAAAAAAATTATGACTTATATAAAAGTAACCATACTTTCCTTACCAACAGCCATTTGGGATGGTGGGAACTGTGGCGCATGAGTTCTTACAGTTGTGGGATGGCTGAGGAAGAAAAGGCTGGCCCAAGTGCCTCCACTCCACAAGGACCCTTAATTCCCAGAATAAAGAAGGGGCCAATCAATGACTATCTTATATAAATATAAAGCAAATCTGGGTTTTATTAAACAAGGAGGAGGTAGAGGGGAAAGGGAAATAAATATGCATTCAATGTAATGATATAGTTCACAACAGTTTTCTGTACAACCAAGGAGAAAAGAAGACCCTTACACCACTATCCCTTTTGTGAATCACTTGTGACATGGACCTCTGTGATAAAAGAGACTTATGTTGTTGCTGCTCTTCTTCTTCCTCTTGTTTTGTTTTATTTTTCTCTTCAGTTTTGATCTCCAGTTTTTGCCTCTCTCTTCCATCACAAATCAAGTCTCTACAGTGGCTTAATATAGGCAAAAAACCTGTACTTAATATGTTGCCAATGAGGACTTCCCACCTAGGGTTACATAAGGGTTATTAACATTCACTACTAATGTAGTTACAATATGGTTAATTTTTTTGAATTCAGAAGAAGTATACTTCCAGCTCCTTTTATTGCTCTGTCCTTCCTTCTCCCCTATAGGAAGAAATGTATCTTGAGCTTGTATCTGAGAGTTATAATCGTAGTTTACATCCAAGGACATGTGTGTCCTTATAATACAAGAACTGTAATCATCTTATACTGTACATAGTCTTACATAAAACAATCTTACTATTACTATAGTGGAGGGGCTTGTGTTTTTCACTGAAGCTGTGAGCTATACCGTGTAGGATCACCCAAGATGGGCACGTCATGGCAGAGAGATCTGACAAATCGCGGTCCACTGGAGATGTAACCAGCAACCCACTCCAGTAACTTTGCTAAGATAACTTTATGGACAGGCACAACCTGATAAATAACGATATGGCACTGGAAGATGAACCTCAGGTCAGAAGGTGCCTACCACATTACTGAGGAAGAGCAGAGGGCAAGTACAAGCAGCACCACATCTAATAAAGTGGTTGGGCCAAAGCTGAAAGGACATCCAGCTGCAGATGTGTCTGGAGGGAAAAGGAAAGTCTGCTGCTACAAAGAACAATTCAGCATTAAAACTCGGAATGCTAGAACAATGAACCAAGGCAAACTAGATGTAGTCAAACATGAGATGAAAAGATTAAACATTGATGTCCTGGGAATCAGTGAACTTAAATGAACTGAAACAGAACATTTTGCATAGACAACCACAAGATCTTCTACTATGGTAAAGAATTCAGCAGAAGAAATGGAGTAGCCCTCATAGTCAATTAAAGAGTGGCCAAAGCAAAGCTAGATTACAACCCAATAAATGACAGAATGATTTCAATTCAAATTCAATTTAACATCATAGTGATCCAAGTCTATGCTCCAACCATAAATGCTGAACAGGCTGAAGTTGTCCAGTTCTATAAATATATTCAACATGTCATAAATATAACACTACAAAAAGATGTTACTGTCCTTATAGGAGATTGGAATGCTAAAGTATGGAACCAAAAGACACATGGAATAATTGTTTGGCCTTGAAGTACAAAATGAAGCAGGTCAGAGATTAGTATAGTTCTGTCAAGATAATTCTCTGGTCATAGCGAACACTCTCTTCCAACATCCCCTGAGAGGTCTCCAAACATGGATATCACCAGATGGAAAATTTAGAAATCAGATTGACTATATAAGTTGCAATCAGCAAAAACAAGACCTGATTCTGACTGCTGCTCAGACCATGAGCTTCTTATTGCAAAGTTCAGAATTAAACTGAAGAAAAGTTGGAAAATCATCAGACCAAGCGGATACAAAAAAATATATATCCTATGTGGATATGCAGTGGAGGTAAAAAATAGATTTATGCAACATTTTCCAGGAAACAGCAACAAAGAATATCCCCAAAAGAAAGAAATTAAGAAGGCAAACTGGCTATCTGTTGAGGCTTTGTAAGTAGCCCAGGAAAGAAGGAAAGCAAAAGGTAGTGGAGATAGGAAACAAATTATTCAGCTGAATGCAGAATTCCAGAGGATAGCAAGAAGAGACAAGGAGACATTCTACAATGAATGATGTAAAGAGATAGAAGAGGATAACAGAATGGGTCAAGAGATTTCTTCAAGAACATTTGGGATCTCAAAGGCACCTTTCATCCCAAAGTGGGCGTGATAAAAGACAAAAATGGTAGGGACTTAACAAAAGAAGATCAGATAAAGAAGAGGTGGCAGGAATACATTGAAGATATATACAGGAGGGATCTTAACAGTAGCGATGACCTCAATAGTGTGTCCAATGAGCTGCAACCAGACATCTTGGAGAACAGTTTTATGATCCCAAGGAAGTCTTGCTGATAACATACAGATGTGGATGCTGGACCATAAAGAAGTCTGAGTATGGTAGTTTTAGAGCCTTTAAATTGTGGTGCTGGAGAAAACTGCTTAGAGTTCATGGAGCTGCAAGAAGATCCATTTAATAAATACTACAGGAAATCAAACGGTCCACTAGAAGGTTTGCTAAGGAATTTAAAGTTCAAATATTTTGGCCATATCATGAGAAGACAGGATTCTCTAGAGAAGGCTCTGATACTGGGATTAATTAAAGGTGCTCGAAGAGGTAGGAAGGCAGAGGAGGAGATGGATAGATGAGATCATTGTAGCAATGAAATGAACTTGATGGAGCTCAGAGTGGCAGTAGCTGACAGAATTGCCTGGCATGAAGAGGCCAATAAGTTCACAGAGAGTCAGATATATGACGGAATGACTAAACAACAACAAGTAAGTATATGAACACATTTTCTGAAACATTGTTTTCATCATTCTGAAAAAAATATCCCATAATCAATCTTTAAAATATTTTTAAAAAAAGAAGCTTCAGAAAAAAAGCTTCCCCCCCCCCAAATGTTTCCATTTGTTTTTGCAGGTCTTCACATCTCCAAAAAGAAGTGCCCCCTCCATGGGTACAACAAAGTCTTCAGAATGAAAGGAATTCCTTGTCTTCTCAAATTGGGAAGTATAACACATCTGAGTGCTGGCTGTGTGGTACATAATTAAGAGTAGTGCATCTCCCTTGTATAAGAGCGGCATACCCAGTTTAACATTGCAGATGCGTTCCTAGAAGACTGAGTGCTAAACGAAACAGTGTCATTTTAACATAGGGCAAATAGGGATGAGGGAACTCGTGACCAAGAATACACAATTTTAACTCTAATTTTAAGTTACTGTATATTTATATTCCCCCTCTGATTGCTTGTGTACCCAAGCTGGGCAGATCATAGCATAGAGGTCATTTAAAAATCGGTCCCCAGGACCTACGAACAGGAGAGTTACCAATTTGTATTAGCCACTCTTTGAAATTATGGAAAGACCTGAACAGAAGGGTGGACCTCCTGAGCGTGGGTTCTGGCTTGATTCCACTATGGCAATCACACAAAGGTCAGCACCTCAATAAATTTACCCAGATGAAATGGTGGATAAAGAACAAAATAACAATTGTGGCAGATACCTGGGTGACCTCACAAAGCAACACATCGTCAATTATCACTGACATAATTCAGGTGCCACATAGAGAGTGGCTTAATCTGATGGCAATTAATGAGACACTAACACACTCTACGAAAATCAACAAATATCACACCAAATCTCCCTTTGAGAAATGCTGTATCAACAATCCCGGAGGTAAGGCCAATATAGCCATCATTTACAATCAGATGGTGTCTCTCACCAACAGGGTTAAACCACATTACCAAACTGCATGGGAGGCTGACTTGCAGGTAACTCTAGACGACAGCCAATGGAATAAGATCCTAAAACAAGCCAATACCTCTTCACTAAACGTGACACTAAAAGAAAACTCTTTTAAGACAATAATGAGGTGGTACCTTACACCAGCAAGACTCCATCTTCTGAACAAAACACACCCTGACACATGTTTTAGGGGCTGCACAGACACTGGTACACTGATTCACATGCTGTGGGAGTGTCCGAAAATAAGACCCATATGGACAGCAACATACGACCTATTAGAAACACTTTTGGGGACAACAGTAACACAAAAGCCTGAGGAAGCTTTGCTAGGCCTTCCAATTACGGGGCTATTCAAATCAGAACAATGTTTAACAACACAGATATTTTTGGCCACGAGATGCATCATAGCTAAACACTGGAAACTTACCTCCCCTACTCACATTGAAGTACTTCACAAAATCAGGTTCATTCGGGCTATGAGCTCACTTTCAGCTGAAATTGATGAAAGATACCGTCGATGGGCCTCCTGCTGGGACTTATGGACTCTACGAGGTCCACAGTAAGGTTCGTGTGAACTACTTTTATGGGTTGACCTGATGTTTGATCTATGGTTTCACCTTACTGTACCTCCTAGACACATGTCTGCTTTGAGGAATGTATATATGTTCAAGACCTTGTGTGACTTTATATATATGTTTTACATGTTCATGTGTTATTCTAACCAAAAAAGAAAAACTTTGAAAGAAACTTTTTGATATATCTTGTTGATACTTGAGAGATTTGTTATATGATTTGCTGAACTTACGATGTTCTATTTGTTTATTCTTTCAATAAAAAAGTTAATTATAAAAAAAAAAAAATCGGTCCCCAGGAAATGGAACTGGCAACCCACTCTAAGAAAACCTTACGGATAAGCACTACTAGACACAAGCTGTGCATGTTGTGCTGCAGTCCATAGGGTCACGGAGAGAGAATCAGATACGACTGATCAACTAAACAATTTTTAAATAAAAATACAGAATACATAACACATACACATACTGTGCGTACACAGAAATTTCTGGCTCTTCTGAAATTTTTGATTTTTTAGGTATGAAATCGTCTAGTGACATTTGTTGTTTTCTTTTTCTCTCATTGGGCAAAAGTCGGTAACAAGAGATCACATCCAAAATGCCCTGTCTTGCTTTTCTACTTCTTTGAAAATCTGGATTAATTGCTACAAACTGATCAACAATTTTGGTTATCATCATCAAACCTTTACTGATGAAGTCTGTAGAAAGTTTTTTGGATCTTCATTTTCAGAATCACTATTTTCTGGTTCAGCATGAATCCCTTGTTCTGCCAGTTCTTGAAAGTCGTTGTTGGTAAGGCTCCCATCAGAATCCTGCAGCAACTCCTCAATATCGTTTGCATCTGCATCTCCTAGTTCTGCTATATTGACTAGGCTGACAAGTCTGTCTGTGGCAGCTTCAAATCTTGGCTTTCACTTTTGTTCGGGAGATGTAAAAGTCTTATTTCAAAAACATTAACATCTAGTTCAGGAGGATAAATCTCTCTTTCATTTATGGTCTTTAAATTTGATGGATTTTTTTTATGCAAAGCTAACAAAACATAGTGCATGCAAATAAATGTAATCATACACTACTAATTCCCCTCTATCAGATGCATTCATAACCCAGCTCACTTGCATATACCTTTAATGACAAGTTGCATTCGGTTTCATCAACAATCCAAATGGACGTTTCTCCATTTCCTCTAAAACATTGCTTCTGGTTCAGGTTACCTTTGTTGCAGAAGACGTTGTGGTTGTGGTTGATGAATACTTAATTTTGTCCTTTTTTTTAAAAATTGTTTGTATAGTAGAAGTGAACAAATTTAAAGCAGCTCCAATGTCTATTTAATGTTCACATTTTTCTATCTTCCTCAGCACCTGCATTTTAATGTCAAGCTAAATACTTTTTCGTTTCAATTTTGTCCTATACCCAATATACAAAATTAGATTTTGAACAATGATAATGATTACATTTTTTTTTTTTTTATTCAATTTTTTCCTTTATTTTGTTTATAAATTGAAAAAAACATAACATGAATAAACATATAACGTTTGAAGTAATACAAATTGCAAACAGTCGAGAAGTTTGTTTCAGAGTTCCCTTACAACTAGATTTCAAAACATAGCATTCCTAACATTCAAACTTGGACCAGCCTACAAAACAGTACCTGAGGACCTAGACAGGTCCTACCCTAGCGGCCCTTTGTGTCGTTTTGTGCAGAATTTGTGCCTTTACTAATAGATGAGTGAGAGTTTTAGAAATAGAACTAAGTTCCGAGAGGATCCCGCAGCGTCCAGGTGTCCCAGCAGGAGGCCCAGCGTCTGTATTTCCCGTCTACTCCGGCCGATAGTGAGCTCATGTTTTGTATGTATCCTATTTTTTGCCTCACCTCAGTGTTCGATGGAAAAGTGGCTTTCCAGTGTTTTGCGATAACACATCTGGCTGCTAGAAACACCTGACTGGTCAAGAACTGCTCATTTTTTGAAAGACCCCTGATCGGAAGACCCAGTAGGGCTTCGCTTGGGTTCTGCGCTAGACGTGTCCCCCATAGTTTTTCTAAGGTGTCATAGGTAAAATCCCATGTTTGGCGAATTTTGGGGCATTCCCAGAGCATGTGTAGCATGGTGCCTTCATCGGGGCACCCTCTAGGGCACCTGGCGGGGTATGCGGGATTTGCACGATGCAGCCTAGTCGGAGTGAGGTACCACCTCATTATTGTTTTATAGGCGTTCTCCTTAAGTGTTATGTTGAGAGAGACATTGTTTGCTTGTTTTAACATCTTACCCCATTCCTTGTCTTCTAACGTAACTTGTAAGTCTGTTTCCCAAGCTATTTGGTAGGGGAGTTTGGCGGGAGTATTGGTGTCAGAGAGTATTTTGTAGAAGGTGGAAATGTTACCTTTCCCCCCAGGGTTGTTGAGGAAGCATCGTTCAGTTACCGATCTGTCCCTAAGACTATTTAACTTATTTGTGTGTGTGAGCACCTCGTTAACCCCTATCAGATTGAGCCATTCTTTGGGGGGTGCATTGATCGCGTTAACGGAAATTGGTAAGGGGAATTCTCTATTTATATCCCACATGTCCGCTACCACCGTTAGTTTATTGTCTATCCACCAGCTCATTTGGGTTAGTCTGTCAAAGCGATAGTCTTTGTGTGGGGACCAGAGGGGTGTCAATCCTGAACCTTCTTTCAAGAGGTTGGATTTCCTGTTACTCTCTCGCCAGATCTTTATGGAGTTGTCTATACAGGATGACAGCTTATCAAGTTGTAATTTGTGGTGTAGGCTCAACCATAAGATTTGGGGAAGGATTAGATGGTGATCTCCCAAAACATGTCTCTCAATTTCCACCCAAACCGGGTAGTTGTCTTTTTTATGCCAATTCGTCATTTGTGCTAATCTTGTAGCTCTGTAAAATCTAAGTAAATCTGGGAACCCCAACCCAACTTTTTTGTTTTCGGGTGGTCAGCGTGGCTTTATTAATTATGGGTTTTTTGTAACGCCATGTACAGTTATTCAGAGTTTTTTGTATTAATTTAATTTCCTTAACATTAATCGGTGTCGGAATCGTTCTGAATAGGTATAGGATTTCGGGGATGACATTCATTTTAACTGCATTAATCCTCCCTAACAAGGAAATATTAAGAGAGGACCAGTTGGTTATGTCTGCTCTTATTCTTTTGAATAGACGTGGGAAATTAACCTCATATATTTGATTTAGTGACTTTGGGATATTGATGCCCAGGTATGTTATAAATGTGGGAGCCCACTTGATGGGGAAATTGTGTTTTATGGATTCTACTAGCGCTTCAGGTAAGGTGATATTGAGAGCTATACTCTTGTTTGCATTGATTTTGAAGCCCGATATCTGGCCAAATTTCGCAAGGAGCTGCATAAGATTAGGGAGGCTGATTAATGGATCAGATAACGTAGTCATGATATCATCAGCAAAGAGACTTATTTTGTATTCTTTTCTACCCACTTGCAACCCTCTAACACTGGCGTGGTCCCTAATGGCTGCAGCTAAGGGTTCTATGCAAAGTGCAAACAGTAGAGGAGATAGAGGACACCCCTGTCTTGTACCTCTGAAGATGTTGATCGGGAGGGATCTAAATCCTTGATAGGAAATAAACGCTTTTGGGGATTTATATAGGGCCATGACCCCTTTTAAGAATCCCTCTCCTAGTCCCATTTTTAAGAGCGTCGCCTCCATGAAGGGCCAGTCTATACGGTTGAATGCCTTTTCTGCGTCTAATGATACCAACATTAAAGGCACTTTTACTTTGTGGGCCATGTCAATTAAATTTATTATTCTCCTTGTATTATCGGGGGCTTCCTATTGGAGTCCACTTTTATTATTACGGCTGATAGGTCAGCTGCCACCTTTTGGATCTCAGCTTTGACTTCTTCGCGGAATGATAATATCAGGTCTTTCAGATCCTGAATATCGCTCTTGGTGCTTGGGGCTGAGTGTTCCATGGCTGTTGGGGTGGTAGTTTTTACTGACCCTTGGTCTTTTTGCTTAGAAGGTGGAGAGACCTTTGGAGCGTAATAAGATTGTATACTCTTAGTGCTCTTGCGAGTGGCCACTCCAGCCATATCCTATAGCGTATGTTGTCGTCACTTTTCCTTATGCCAGTGTCCCTTTGAGGTGGGCTTTTAGGAACTCTTACATCTCAGATTATGGTGATTCTGTTTTGTAAAGAGGGGGTCTTGGTGATGAGTATAGACGGTCTGTTGTGTTGCTACACCTCCCCTCAGGCTTGTAGTCATACACTGTCAGACCTATACACTTCTGTGGGTCAATGTGTAGTTTCTCTATTGAGGGTTCCTCTGGGTTTCTCACTTTCCCCAGATGAAAGCCCCTGGTTGCAGGCTTATGAGGCAGTTGCAGGTCACCAGGATTTTTCAAGCTTTTTAATCCTTGTTTATAGGAGCTGAGCTGTCTCATAATGATTACTTTTAATAAACAAATATATTTTTTTCATTTTATTGGTCAATAATATTGATGATTACAGTGCATAAATAACATTTTGCGCAGCATTCAAATTGTATTCATATTGTTGACACTGTATCACTACCAAATACCTGTAATAAAGAAAAATAGAAATTTTGTTGATTTCCTTGGCCAATGAATAACTACACAAAAGGCTATATGAGAAGACAAAGGAATGTAACAAACATACCTTTCGCTGATTGGTTGAATCAATGTAAATTTAGGCCTTTTCAAACGCTTCTAGTAGAACCACCTTTCCTGTTATCTGTCGACACACTGTTGCGCACTTCTAGCGCAGCTTCACGCCACACGTTGTGCGCTGGCATTGAATCAGTGTTAATCATGGATATGTCGGGCAAAAAACGCTTTATATTGAATCAGAGTTAAATGGGATAGTGTTAAACAGGATTTATCTGTACATAGATTTTTTTCACATCTTCCTCACCTTCTCCACTTTAATACAACCTATTCAAAACTTTACAGGTAATCCCAGATTTACAGCCTTATTAAATTGCGATTCGGTAAATTTAAAAGGGCTCTATTTAAGCACACAGCATATTTTATTTACAGAAGTATTTAGTTAGTGAAGACCTTGCTTTTGGATAAAAGTTCACTAACTAAAAACTTCTGTAAAAAAATATGCTGTGTGCTTAAATAGAGCCCTTTTAGATTTACCGAATCGCAATTTAATAAGGCTGTTACTGCCTAATCTGTTCAGAGATAATGGTCATAAAGGGAGCCGTTGTAAATTAAACACTTATTATAGATGCACTGTTTTAAATTTGGGCTTTATTCCTTTCACAGACTTTATAAAGTGGAAACAAACAATACAAATGTCATGCTTGCTCAGTGTCATGTTCTTAGTGTCATTTTTCCTAAACAGTTGTAGCTGTTTGGTTGCAACTGTGAGGTTCACATTAACTGTTAGGATGGGCTGGTCATAAAAGCAGGAGGTTGGAAGTCAAGTGGTTGGAAGTAAGTGGTTGAATGTGCCACGTTCCCTAGAATACACAGTAGTAATTCAATAGAATACTATCTAGTAATTAAATTATAGTGACTCCCTGGGTGGTTAAGAATAATAAATTCAATAAAACATACAATACACATTTGTAAGGAAATCATTTATGACCTTAAATATTTTCCACTTAATACTATGGTGCATATGGTGCAACAAATCTACAATTAGCAAACATGTGAGCAAGTGCCTTACTGACATCACTTACTATTTCATGGGAGCAGGATTAAAAATAACAGATTATGTGAGTCATGCATGCATGACTGACTGAATTTAGTCAGGGTAAATAATAGTGTAACTGCTAGCAATACCATGCCAAGCATTACTGCAGTGTAAACTTCACTGACAAATAGATAAGTCAATAAGATAGCAACAAAAACCTATTGCCATTTAATTTTAAAGAAGCAGTCACAAATAACAGTCAGATGAAAAATATATATTTTTCAAAGTTCTGAAGTAGCTTTCAATATCTCAATACAAAACTCTTAATGTCATCAGTAGCTAATACGTTTTTAAAATCTTCAGAAGTGTATTCTAATAAATAATTTGGTGTCTAACTATAACATGATTTTTAAAAACAATCAGCCACATTAATAGCCTCATTAAATTGGGGCTACGTTTTAAAATGTAGCCTGTATCTAAAAAAGTAGGACCTTGTGAACCTCTATGTTGCCGACTTGCGTGTTAGAACGATGGACGGCTTAAAAATGCCTACGTTTTGTGAAATGTGGAACATCGCAGCACGCAAACCTTTGATCTGTCAAGCCCATACTCGCTACGTTCCCATTTTGCTATTAAATTGCTACAAAGTCCCCTGTGACCTAGCCTGTAACACACAAATGGGGCTCAAAGCCCAACGTGTGCTTGAGAGGACCCGCAAAAGCTTGAAAAGCCCTTAGGTTTGCTGCATGAGCAGCAGAAGAGACCCCCGCTCCGGCCCCCACAACTCCCTTTTGGGACAAGACTTAACCCCTATATAAACACTATAAGTCCCATGAGGGTCCTCCAGGACCTACCCTACCCTGTTAACCCCTACACTACCTACCTAACACCCTAATAAAATCCTGATTATCCCATTACAAAAAAAACCAAAACTATAATTACAGAAAATAAAAAACATAACTTACAGAAAATAAAAAAAAACGACATTACAGGAAAATAACCTACATTGCATACAATAAAAAGTCCATAATTACAACTAAAACAACCGCACTTTACAAAACCTTGTATAGGGTAAATAAGACCACTTACGTTGCCCAAATGCTCCTCCAGTGACAATGGTTTTCTGTGCTTCGTCCCAGACAAGGGCCCTCCATAAATGTCCCCAGGTCCGGCACACGTAGAAAAAAAGAAACATTACAATTAATAAATCAATAAATACAATATATAAACAATATATTCAATATAGTACACTTACCATGCAAAAATGCCCATCCATCGATGCCCCCGTCCTACTCGAAGTCTTCACGGGCAAAATTACCCAATAAAGGAGCTCCCTGCCGCAAATGAGGGTTCAAGCGCATGCTCCACTAAAATAGGGGTAGAGGGGGGTTAATAGGGTAAAGGGGGGTTAATTAGGGTAGAAGGGGATAATAAGGGTAGATGGGGGGTAATAGGGAAGAGGGGAGTTAATAGGGTAGAGGGGGTTAATTAGGGTAGAGGGGGGGTTAATTAGTTAGAAGGGAGTTAATAGAATGGGATAGGGTAGGAAAGGGTTAATAATGTAGTGTTTAGACTTTGTGTCATGAGGGTCCTGGAGGATTGTCTGTATAGACCCTTATGGGGCTGATAGGGTTAATTAGAGGCTTATGCGGGTCTAGATAGACGCCCATGAGTGATGGAGTTCATTTTAGGTGCTGGGAGGACTTCTAGTACCCCGCCGCAGGGGTTAATTTTTTAGTTATCGCGGGTCCTTTAAGGACCTTTACAGTCTTTTAGGGACCCGCAAGGTGGGAAATTAGAAATTTTAAATGCAGCGGGGGTGCCCCGCTGCAAGGGCTAATGTAAGGAATTTACAGGGGTCCAGATGAGGACTCCAGGATTGGCGTGTGTTAATGTTAGGTGCAGTACCCCTGTGGCAAAGGTTCACTATTTGTGTGCCGCGAGCCCTTTAAGGTCCTGCGGCAGGAAATTATTATTTTTAAATGCGGCGGGGGTCCCGGTTGGGACCCCGCTGCAAGGGTCTATATTGGGGCACCGCGGGGATCCCGATGGGGACCCCCAGCATGGGGGTGTTAATTTTAGGTGCGGGGGGGGGGTCCTGATCGGTACCCCCGCAACAAGGGCTGACGCTGATTAGTAATTCATAACGTGTATTTTTTTTTTAAATTGACATTTTATTTTAAATAGCCTAATTACTTTGAACTCTCAGACTTTCTTTGAAGGACTTCTATGAAATGTTTCAAGCATTTGTAAACTTGCCTTCTATTGCCCCAAGAAATCTATATATCCGAGGTTGTCAACTGATATGAGTGTAAGGTAACAAAGAATGAATTAGTCAAAGTGGCACAGGCGTTAATTCAGTAATGAGACTGATAGGCATGAACAGTAGATGTTTCCAAAACTATAATAGACAACAGGACAAGTCCTGTACTGTCAGTCCAGGATGGAAAGAAAATGTTTTATCAGTCAATAACATATCCTGTTTTCTCTCCTTGGGAACTTCACAAAGTAGTCCCATGAACCAAAATATGGTGGGAGTAAGTTATAGTTATAGCTGTACGGCTTATAAAATCTTCCACCCCAAAACTATGTTAACTGATGCAAACACATGGAAATTGTAGAACTTTGCAATCATGTGCAAAGAAGAGCAACTGGCAGCCTTGCACAACTGTTCTGCAGTTATCCATGCTAGCTGGTCCATAAGGCTGAAAATCCTCTGGTATAAATAAATATAAATATATATATATATATATATATATATATATATATATATATATACACACACAACGGGGGGAAATGTATTTGTTCTCCTGATTATTTTGAATGTTTGTCCACTGACAAATAAATGATCAGTCTATAATTGTAATGGTAGTTGTATTTAAACAGTAAGAGACAGAATAACAAAGAAAAACGCATGCGAAAAAAGTTATAAATTGATTTGCAGGTCAGTGAGGAAATACAGTCAGGTCCATAAATATTGGGACATCGACACAATTCTAATCTTTTTGGCTCTATACACCACCACAATGGATTTGAAATGAAACGAAGCGAACAAGATGTGCTGTAACTGCAGACTTTCAGCTTTAATTTGAGGGTATTTACATCCATATCAGGTGAACGGTGTAGGAATTACAACAGTTTGTATATGTGCCTCCCACTTTTTAAGGGACCGAAAAGTAATGGGACAATTGGCTGCTCAGCTGTTTCATGGCCAGGTGTGTGTTATTCCCTCATTATCCCATTTACAAAGAGCAGATAAAAGGTCCAGAGTTCATTTCAAGTGTGCTATTTGCATTTGTTGCTGTTAACTCTCAATATGAGATCCAAAGAGCTGTCACTGTCAGTGAAGCAAGCCATCATTAGGCTGAAAAAAAAATAACAAACCCATCAGAGAGACAGCAAAAACATTAGGTGTGGCCAAATCAACTGTTTGAAACATCCTTAAAAAGAAAGAATGCACTGGTGAGCTCAGCAACACCAAAAGGCCCGGAAGACCACGGAAAACAACTGTGATGGATGACCGAATAATTATTTCCCTGGTGAAGAAAACACCCTTCACAACAGTTGGCCAGATCAAGAACACTCTCCAGGAGGTAGATGTATGTGTGACGAAGTCAACAATCAAGAGAAGACTTCACCAGAGTGAATACAGAGGGTTCACCACAAGATGTAAATCATTGGTGAGCCTCAAAAACAGGAGGGCCAGATTAGAGTTTGCCAAACAACATCTATAAAAGCCTTCACAGTTCTGGAACAACATTTTATGGACAGATGAGACTAAGATCAACTTGTAACAGAGGGATGGGAAGAGAAGAGTATGGAGAAGGAAAGGAACTGCTCATGATCCAAAGCGTACCACCTCATCAGTGAAGCATGGTGGTGGTAGTGTCATGGCGTGGGCATGTATGGCTGCCAATGGAACTGGTTCTCTTGTATTTATTGATAATGTGACTGCTGACAAAAGCAGCAGGATGAATTCTGAAGTTTTTCCGGCAATATTATCTGCTCATATTCAGCCAAATGCTTCAGAACTCATTAGACGGCACTTCACAGTGCAGATGGACAATGACCCAAAGCATACTACAAAAGCAACCAAAGAGTTTTTTAAGGGAAATAAGTGGAATATTGTGTAATGGCCAAGTCAATCACCTGACCTGAATCCGATTGAGCATGCATTTCACTTGCTGAAGAAAAAACTGAAGGGAAAATGCCCCAAGAACAAACAGGAACTGAAGACAGTTGCAATAGAGGTCTGGCAGAGCATCACCAGGGATGAAACCCAGCGTCTGGTGATGTCTATGCGTTCCAGACTTCAGGCTGTAATTAACTGCACAGGATTTGCAACTAAGTATTAAAAAGTGAAAGTTTGATTTATGACTGTTAATCTGTCCCATTACTTTTGGTCCCTTAAAAAGTGGGAGGCACATATACAAACAGTTGTAATTCCTACACCGTTCACCTGACTTGGATGTAAATACCCTCAAATTAAAGCTGAAAGTCTGCAGTTAAAGCACATGTTGTTTGTTTCATTTCAAATCCATTATGGTGGTGTCTGGAGCAAAAAAGATTAGAATTGTGTCGATGTCCTAACATTTATGGACCTGACTGTAAGTATTTGATCCCCTATCAATCAGCAAGATTTCTGGCTCCCAGGTATCTTTTATACAGGTAACGAGCTGAGATTAGGAGCACTCTCTTAAAGGGAGTGCTCCTAATCTCAGCTCATTACCTGTAGAAAAGACACCTGTCCACAGACACAATCAAGCAGATTCTAAACTCTCCACCATGGCCAAGACCAAAGAGCTGTCCAAGGATGTCAGGGACAAGATTGTAGACCTACAAAAGGCTGGAATGGGCTGCAAGATCATCGCCAAGCAGCTTGGTGAGAATGTGACAACAGTTGGTGCGATTATTTGCAAATGGAAGAAACACAAAATAACTGCCAGCCTCCCTCGGTCTGATGCTTCATGCAAGATCTCAC
Organism: Discoglossus pictus; assembly: GCA_027410445.1. Classification (NCBI taxonomy): domain Eukaryota; kingdom Metazoa; phylum Chordata; class Amphibia; order Anura; family Alytidae; genus Discoglossus; species Discoglossus pictus. The sequence goes on from CM050167.1 coordinate 244,480,833, forward strand.
CTCATGGAGTTTCAATGATCATGAGAACGGTGGGGAATCAGCCCAGAACTACATGGGAGGATCTTATTAATGATCTCAAGACAGCTGGGACCATAGTCACCAAGAAAACAATTGTTAACACACTACGCCGTGAAGGACTGAAATCCTGCAGCGCCTGCAAGGTCCCTCTGCTCAGAAAAGAACATGTACAGGCCCGTCTGAAGTTTGCCAATGAACATCTGAATGATTCAGAGGAGAACTGGGTGAAAGTGTTTTGCTCAGATGAGACCAAAATCAAGCTCTTTGGCATCAAGTCAACTCATCGTGTTTGGAGGAGGAGGAATGCTGCCTATGACCTCAAGAACACCATCCCCACCGTCAAACATGGAGGTGGAAATATTATGCTTTGGGGGTGTTTTTCTGCTAAGCGGACAGGTCAACTGCACAGCATCAAAGAGACGATAAACTGGGCCATGTACCATCAAATCTTTGGTGAGAACCTCCTTCCCTCAGCCAGGGCATTGAAAATGGGTCGTGGATGGGTATTCCAGCATGACAATGACCCAAAACACACAGCCAAGGCAACAAAGGAGTGGCTCAATAAGAAGGACATTAAGGTCCTGGAGTGGCCTAGGCAGTCTCCAGACCTTAATCCCATAGAAAATCTGTGGAGGGAGCTGAAGGTTCGAGTTACCATCATCAGACTCATAACCTTAATGACTTGGACCCTCATTCAATTGCTATTTTGGACAATTGAATAGGGGTCTAAATAAGCACATAACATATTTTTTTAGGAAGTTTTTTCTTAGTAAGCATCTATCTAAAAGCAAGGTTTTTACTAACTAAAAACTTATTTAAAAAATATATGTTATGTGCTTATTTAGAGCCCTATTCGATTGGCCAAATCACAATTGAATGAGGGCCATAGAGAGGATCTACAAAGAGGAGTGGGAAGAAATCCCTCCTGAGATAAAGTATGTGCAACTACAAGAAACGTCTAACCTCTGTGATTGCCACGGGGTTTTGCCACCAAGTACTAAGACGAAGGGGTCAAATACTTATTTCCCTCATTGACCTGCAAATCAATGTATAACTTTTTAGACTTGCGTTTTTCTTGTTTTGTTTTGTTTTTTGTTATGCTGTCTCTCACTGTTAAAATGCACCGACCATTAAAATTAAAGACTGATCATTTCTTTGTCAGTGGACAAACGTTCAAAATCAGCAGGGAACCAAATACTTTTTTCTCCCACTGTATATATATATATATATATATATATATATATATATATATATATATATATTTATATATATATATATATATATATATATATATATATATATATACATATTTATATATATATATATATATATATATATATATATATATATATATATGTGTGTGTGTGTTAAGAGTGAGGTAGCCATGAATGTCCAGTAATCCAGTTGAATAATCAGACTATTGCAGTATATAGTGATACCTTTTTTATTGGACAAACATATTCATAATAAAGCAACGCTTTATTATGCATAATATGTTTGTCCAATAAAAAGGTATCACTATATACTGCAATACTCTGATTATTCAACTATATATACATATATATAAATATATATATATATGTACATATATATATATATACATATATATATATATATATATATATATATATATACACATATATATATTTATATAGAGAAAGATATACTGTTGTTAATCACCACTATGATAATGAGGTCAGCTTTCTACAAAGTAATTATCTGCAATTCTCATCTAAGCACATATATATGCTGGTCACACTTTTGCGTCCCTCTCACAGCGAGGCGAGCCATCAACGCACACACAACTAAGGCTGCAATGAGCGCCGAGAGCAACACTTCCCACACAACTGCAAGCCTCGCAAAGTGAGCTGAGCAATTGTTCAAGGGCTAACTATAAAAAAATGAAAAACGAAGGAAATCATGTACAAAACATTATACGACACTCACACACAGCACAGGGGGAGAGACAGGAAGCCTGGGAGTGAGGTTGCAAATTAATTAGACCCATATTTGGCTTTTTTCAACACTCAAAAATCGCATAAGCGAGGAGAAAAATGGTGGACAAAAAATGTAAAATTTCTGAAACAGCATGAAAACGAGGGTCAGCAACACCAGGCTTGCAAAACCTACAAAATACATGACGCCGAAGACAGTAACACTTACACGAACAATGCCAGGCATGCTGGACTTTGAAATTAAAACCAACGCCAGTCACCGTGCGTTACGCAAACATTCAGCACACACACACAGAAAGACACAGGGAAGGGACAGGGGGGAGATGCTGGAAAGAGACACATGGCATTCACAAGCACTAAACTTGCAGGCTAACAAACCCTGCAATGAGCGGCCCGTACAGTAGGCGGGATGAAAAGCTTGCAATGAGCGCCGAAGGCACTCATTGCGAGTCACACGATGAGCACCCAAGGTGCTGATCATAGGTCTTGCGATGCATGCCGAACGTGATCATTGCAAAATAGGCAAGTTGAAGTACACGGGGGAAGAGGTTTGCAATGAGCGCTGAAGGTGCTCAGAGGATCAAAACCATTGCCAGCCTTACAATTTTATTCCCGTCTTTGTTGATGGGCAAGTTACTAGTAAATTCATATTCGTCATTTACTGCCAGTAGCAGAGAGCCCCTATACTTTTGTGGGCCCTGGTGTTTTTCTCCTGCTGATCCAGGGAGGAATCCGATCGCCAGTATCTGGGGTCAGGAAGGAATTTTATATATTTTTCCCCTTTGAGACAATTGGCAAAGTTCTGCTTGTTTTTTTTTCTGTTCACTTCCTGTGGATCAATTAACAATTAACAAATAATTAGCATATTGCAGATCAGAAGTATTTCTTCAACCTAAATTACTATGTAACTATGTAAATATCTCCCATGTTTTCAGTCCAGAGCAGAGAAGCTCAGCTTTGAATCTCTGTCATAAAGTTTATTATTCATACAGCTACCTTTTTAAACTGTGATGCTTCCTCTTCTGCATTATTTTGCTGTCTAAAAAGGATGGTTTCTCTATTATTTTTTTCAACTTTCCTTTGCATGATCTAATTATGCATCCCAAATCCATCAACTCATCCGGAGTCCTACAATATAAATAAAGCAATATTTAAGTAACAGAAAAATTAAAAATACAAATAAAAATGCAGTTTGGTTATTCAAGTATTATGGCATAGCAATTGTAAAGACAATACAAATTTGTCAAATATAACATTTATAACGCCTGCTTTTTTTCACACTGGAAAACACAATGAATGACCTATGTTCCAGCATGCGTACGTGATCTCGCATATGCATGCACTCATCATTCAACTTCTGCAGTGGTGGGCAGGAGGTAAGGTTAAAGTAATGGGAGTGCACGGCATCATATAGCATTTATTATTATTATTTTTTACATGTATGTGTGTACAGAGTGAGTTGGTACAGGGTACCCAGAGCAAAAAAATATTTTGCGACGCCCCCCCTGGGAGGGCCCTAAATTATTTTTTTTACACCTGGACTTTCCATTCACTAAATCCGCACAGTGTATAATGTATAGGTTTCCTGCTTTGCACCCTTAGAAGGAACCAGATTAGTAGCTACGAAAATCTTCTAAATTCATTCTAGAGAAACAGATATAATTATTTTATGTTGATATAATACATCACCATAACCTTCAAATGAGGGCATTAACCACAAAAAGACTTTAAAAAGTAAACACCATGAATTAATGCAAGATCGTCATGGAAGCTGGTTTGAATTCAATTTCAAAAAGCTACACTGCAGTTACAAATTAAACAATTTAACAATTTGTAGTGTGCTGAAAGACAAGTGAATGATTCATAAATAAGTTCCTTGATAAACATGTGGGCTTTATAACTCTTAATATCCCTCCCCCCCCCCAAAAAAAAGAGCTCAACTCATCTTTAACACTTAGAGGTTTAAGGTATATCAAAGAGAACTATGAAGAAGGTAGATATATTGGTACTGTATTCAAGTAGGCATAACAAATAAACCAAGATGACCCAGTTAAAACAGGAACACCCTGTTTACACAAAAACTGATGCAACAAATGATGAAGGAGGGGCAGACAGTCAGAAATGTAGTTAGATGTTTACTCAGACTTTCCCTGCCCATTGTCTTTGGCTTGCAAAATAATTCCAGCTAGAGTTCCTTAAAGCACCACTGCACAATGAAAAAAATATGTGTTTGTAAACTTTGCGACCAAGAGCACAATTAAGCAGGAAAAAAGCCATGCATTTAATTTTTAATTAGAAAAAAAAATTACAAACTCAAACTGTCGTCCTCCCGCTCTCAGGTTGTGATGTAACACACAAAAATATATTTAGACTAGCGACATGCCCGTCAAAAAATTACAGGGCAATAAAAGAAAGTGTTGAAATGCTGTTTGCCACACAATGTGAGTGTACTGTGTGCCTCAACTATATAGACCCCTATAACACACTAATGAAAGCATGTAATAACACTATAAGTGCCACGAGGGCCATCCAGGACCCTCATGACACAAAGTGTAAGCACTACACCATTTTAACCCGGTCACTTATGGGGGTCTATCCACACCCTCATAAGCCTCTATTTAACCCCATCAGTCCCATGAGGGTATATTATGACCATTATGGGCCTGTTACAACCCAACATTAACCACATAAGTGCCATGACGGTCCTCAAGGAGCATCATGCCACTAAGTCTAAACACTCCACTGCACTATACCCCCCCAATAAAACATTAAATATCAACTAACCCCCCTCTACAGTAACCTATTAACACCTACACTATCTATCTACACTACCTACCTACTCTCTAATAACCCCCTCCCCACCAGTGTAATTACAGAAAACAAAAAACTAAAGTCACCAAAAATCGACATTACAGAAAATAAAAAACCCTAAATCACCAAAAAATAAAAGAATCTACATTACGGAAAATAAAAAAACCTAAATCACAAAAAATTCAAAAAGGAACATTACAGAAAATATCCTATCTATGTAATATACATCCCCCAATCTATGTAATATACAATACATCCTATCTATGTAATATACATCCCCCAATCTATGTAATATACAATACATCCTATCTATGTAATATACATCACCCACTCTATCTAATATACAATACATCCCACAATGTAATATACAATACATGCTATCTCCATCTAGAAACCCTAATTCTAAGCTAAAATAAAATAATTAAGACCACTTACCTTTCAGATGTCCCATCAGATCAGTCACCTAGGGAAAAAAAACATAAAAAAATGAGTACAACATTTACATAAAATAAATAAACATAGTACATATTCTAAATATTCTACTCACCTTTCCAGCATGTCCCGTCCATCTTCTTTTCCTCTTCTCCGGTGCGGCCCCTGTTAAAAAAAAACATAAAATTAATACACATACATGAACATAAAAGTAAAATAAACATAATATACATATATTTTTTTTTTTTAGAGCGTGGTTCCAGGGCGGGGCAGAAGAGGAGGAGGCCGGAGACATCGCAGGGAGGTAAGTACAATGTAGATTATGTTTATTTTACTTTGTTTTAAGTTTATGTATGTGTACTAATGTTATGTTTTTTTTAACAGGGGCCGCACCGGAGAAGAAGAAAAGAAGAAGGACATGATGGAAAGGTGAGTAGAATATTTATAATGTTTATAATGTTTATTTATTTAATGTAAATGTGTTGTGTTTTTTTCATTTTTTTCCCCTAGGTAGCTGATCTGAAGGGACATCTGCAAAGGTAAGTGGTCTTAATTATTTAATTTTAGCTTAGAATTAGAGTATTTTATATATAGATAGCATTTATTGTATGTTAGCTAGGGGTATGTGTTTTATATAGATAGCTTAGCATGTATTGTATATTAGATTGTGGTATTTATTTAGATAGATTGGGGGATGTATATTAGATAGATAGTATTTATTGTATATTAGATAGATTGGGTGATGTATATTAGATAGATTGGGGGATGTATATTACATAGATAGGATGTATTGTATATTAGATAGGGTTTATTGTATTGTATTTCATTTTATTTGTATTGTATTGTATTATATTGTATGTATTATATGTATTTCCTTTTCAGGTGTGTAATTGCTTTTTTATTTTCTGTAGTGGGGGGGGGTGGTTGTAATGTATTTTTTTCTTTTCTGTAAGGTTCCTTTTTTTCTTTTTTGTGACTTAGGTTTTTTATTTTATGTAATGTATATTTTTTACATTTGGTGACTTTATTTTTTTTCTTTTCTGTAATTAGAATGGTGTGGGGGGGGGTTATTAGGAGGTAGGTAGGTAGTGTAGGTGTTAATAGGTTAGTGTAGAGGGTGTTCAGTTGATATTTAATATTTTATTGGGGGGTATAGTGCAGTGTAGTGTTTTTACACTTAGTGTCATGATGGTCCTTGAGGACTGTCATGGCACTTATGTGGTTAATGTTGGGTTGTAACAGGCCCATAATGGTCTTAATATACCCATATGGGACTGATGGGGTTAAATAGAGGCTTATGAGGGTCTCTATTGACCCCCATGAGTGACAGGGTTAATTATGGATTTATGGGGGTCTGTCCTGACCCCCATGAGTGACAGGTTAATTAGGGGTTTATGGGGGTCTGTATTGACCCCCATGAGTGAGGGAGTTAATTAAGTGCTTATCGGAGTCTGTATTAACCCACATGAGTGACAGGGTTAATGATATGTATTATGAGGGTCTGTATTGACCCCCATGGGGGACAGGGTTAATTAGGGGTTTAGGGGGTCTGTATTGACCCCCATGAGTAAGGAAGTTAATTAAGTGCTTATGAGGGTGTGTATTGACCCTCATGAGTGACAGGGTTAATTATGGGTTTATGGGGATCTGTATTAACCCCCATGAGTGACGGGGTTAATTATGGGTTTATGGGGTACTGTATTGACCCTCGTGAGTGACAGGGTTAATGAAGTGCTTATGGGGGCTGTATTGAGCCTCCTGAGTGACGGGGTTAATTAAGGGTTTATGGGGTCTGTATTGGCCCTCATGAGTGACAGGGTTATTTATGGGCTTATGGGCGTCTTTATTGACCCCCATGAGTGACAGGGTTAATTATGGGTTTAGGGGGGTCTGTATTGACCCCCATGAGTGACGGGGTTAATTATGGGTTTATGTCGGTCTGTATTGACCCTCATGAGTGACAGGGTTCATTAAGTGCTTATGGGGGGCTGTATTGACCCTCATGAGTGACAGGGTTAATTAAGGGTTTATGGGGGTCTGTATTGACCCCCATTAAGTGACAGGGTTATTTATGGGCTTATGGGGGTCTTTATTGCCCTCCATGAGTGACAGGGTTAATTATGGGTTTATGGGGGTCTGTATTGACCCCCATGAGTGACAGGGTTAAATAGGGGATTATGGGGGGCTGTATTGACCCCCATGAGTGAGGGGGTTAATTAAGTGCTTATGGGGGTCTGTATTGACAACCCATGAGTGACAGGGTTAATGAAGGGCTTATGGGGGTCTGTATTGACCCCCATGAGTGACAGAGTTAATTAAGGGCTTATGGGGGTCTGTATTGACCCCCATGAGTGACAGGGTTAATTAGGGGTTTACGGGGGTCTGTATTGACCCCCATTAGTGACAGGATTAATGAAGGGCTTATGGGGGTCTGTATTGACCCCCATGAGTGACACAGTTAATGAAGGGCTTATGGGGGTCTATATTGATCCCCATGAGTGACACGGTTAATTAAGGGTTTATTGGGGTCTGTATAGAGCCCTATGCGTGATAGGGTATTTTTTTATTTTTTTATTCACGGGTCCTTTAAGGACCTTTACGGTCTTTTAAGGATCTGTAGCGCAGGAATTTTGAATTTTAATTGCAGTGGGGGTCCGGACCCCCACTGCGATGGTTAATGTGGAGTTAATGCGGGCGAGCTTATCTCTCGAATCCCGCGGGGTTAATGTGGGTTTCCGAGCTTATCTTGGATCCCTTCTTGGGTAAGTTGTAGGTGGCTGTGCGGTCCTGGGTCTTTGAGCCTCGTTTTCGTTTTTTTCGGGGGGCATTTTTTCTCTTGCTTAGGGGTTTTTCGTGTGTCTTAACTTGGGAATTTGGACTTAAATGGAGGTGTAACTTCACTTGCGGAGGTCCTGTGTGCCCCCTCCCCCTTGCTGTGGGTAAGCTTTTTATGTCTTTTTTTAGGGTATTTATTGTGTTTTTAATGTTTTTCTGTGCGCGCAGTTCTGCCGTTAAGGTCGTATTTTTTCCGTTATTTTTTCCGTTAAGGTGGTATTTTTGCGTCTCATATTTTTTTTAGTGTAAGTCCGTGGTAGTGTCGCTTGTGTGGTGGTTTGTAACCGCATGTGAGGCCGTAGAGCCTCCACCTTAGTTGCTAGCAAGGAGCATCTTTGGCTGGATTCTAAGCTCAAAGACAGGGCCCTCTATTTTATAGCACTACAAAATATATTGGCGCATAACAAATAAACAATAATAATAATAACCACATTTGCAATGAGTTTGAACACCAGAGTAGCTTTTTATGATTTCCAAGATAACCACCTTTAAAGACCCCCATGGTAGTTAAGGGTTAATGGAGATACCATGGGGGTCTATATTGATCCCCATGATATCCAAGATGTTAATATGTATACCATGGGGGTCCTTATATGACCTCTGCTGCAGGAGTTAATTTATTAGAGACCATGGGGGTCCTTTAAAAGAACTTTTGATTTACTGCTACTTCACAAATCTGTCATTTTTCTAAACTATAATGGTACTAAATGGTATTGGTTTAAAACCCTTTACCTGCTACTTTGTTTAGTTATTTGATAATATAAATGGTATTTTAGAATATTCATTTGATTCAGAATGTATTTATAGTAATAGATCGAGATACAGCCATTATTTTAAAATAATTCAAATGAAAAGAGAGCTAACATTTGAATTATTTTAAAATAATGGCTGTATCTCGATCTATTACTATAAATACATTCTGAATCACAGTTGTTATACCAGATGAAAACTATTAATAGACAAATGCATTCTACATAGATTATTTATGGTTGTGTCTATTTTTTACACAGCACTTACAAAAAAAGCTCTGATAAAACATTTTCTTCTGTAAATACAAATTATTTACGACTGTATGCAAATATTAATCTCCAGTGGGATTCAGCTCCAGAGGGAAAAAGGGAGAGGGTGTGATCAACTCTTTCAGATAGCAGCAGTGTTTGGAAAGGGAAATGAAGTAGTCTATAGACAAGGATGATGCATTGGCAGGAACTTGGATTGTTTTTTACAGAAGACATCCTGTAATAAGCAGCCTGGCAACATCTTTCATATAGGAAATGTTAAATTAGTGTCAGTAACACTGTTATCTGGCACGGATTCAGGACACCACAACAACTGTCAGTATTTCTAGAAAATATCTTCGAGTTGGCATGCTGGTAGGCAGGTGAGGAGTAATTGGTTCTTGGGATAGCAAATTGTTACACAGTCTGAACAGTGTCTGTTAGCTGGTTATGTCTCTGAGCAATCGGGGTCAAGTGATTATCATGGGTTCCAATCAGCTGCCCCTTAGAATTCATAGCTTTGCCTACTTCTCCAAGGTCCATGTTCTGTTAGGAACTGAGTAAACGAACAGATTTTTGACCCTTCTGGAGCAAGGCTGCTTTTTTAATTAAAAGTTGTTTTTTTATTAACAGAATGGAAATAGAACAAAGTTAGTTAGCAAAAAGGCAAAGTTTTGACTTATGTAGCCTTAAGTATGGGTCCATAACCCCCCACATACACAAATAAGAGTTCATACTGGTCCAGGTTCTGAAACAAGAACTCATGCAAGGAAATTTCTTACGAATGAAACTAAAAGATCTTGGACAATGTGTAGACGATCAGTGTTGGAGTCAGGCAACTAAAGTTGCCAAAGTAGTAGTTTGTTTGAGTATGGTAGATCCCAGGTACTGGACATTATACTGAACAGGGGTTGTTGTCTGGTGATGTAGCTAAGGGTTTGAACAACAGTTTCAATACTAGCTAGTGTTCAGTTCTATGTGTATAAAATGCTTGGATTTTGTAGCTATAACAGAATACTGATATAATGAATCACATGGCTGGGACATAGATATAACTGGTTACAGTTTATTAAGAAACGGTAGACTTCGCTTGTGGAGCAGGTGCTCTTTATGTTAGAAAATATTAAAACCAAGATATCTCAAATTATCCAGGATAACCCTGAATACCCTTTTTAATTAGAAATAAACCCAGTCCCCTTTTAAATTTATCTATCGAACCAGCTGTCACCACCTCCTTTGGTAGAGAATTCCACAGATTAACCACCCTTACTGTCAAGAACCCTTTTCTTTCTTTAAGGTGGAATCTTTTTACTTCTAACCTCAAATTATGTCCTCTTGTCAGTGAAAAATCTCTTGGTACAAAAAGCTCCCTTGACAAATCTTTATAAGGTAATCATATCCCCTCTTATACCCTTTTTTGCTAGAGAAAATAAGCTTAATTTGGTTAGTCTTTATTCATAACTTAGCCCCTCCATTTCCCTTATTAGTTTTGTTTCCCATCTCTGTACCTTTTGCAGCTCTAAAATGTCCTTTTTATGAAGTGGTGCCCAAAATTGTACTCCAAATTCTAAATGAGGGCGTACTAGGGATTTGTATAGTGGAAGAATTATATTTGCTTCCCTTGCTTCTATACCCTTCTTAATACATGCTAATATTTTACTTGCCTTTGCAGCTGCTGCTTGGCTTTGAGCACTGTTACCTAGGTGGTTGGTTGTCCACAAGTATTCCTAAATCCCTTTCAATATCCGATACCCCGAGATTTACTCCATTAAGATTATAAATTGCATGGCTATTTTTCCTTCCCAGATGCATAATTTTACATTTATTCGTATTAAATCTCATCTGCCACTTAGAAGCCCATTCCTCTAATTTATGTAAATCCCTTTGGAGAGAAAGTATATCATTATCTGATTTAATTACCTTGCACAACTTGGTGTCATCAGCAAAAATGCAGACAATCCTTTCCAGTCCCACCTCTAAGTCATTAATAAATATGTTAAAAAGGAGAGGACCTAATACTGAGCCCTGGGGATCCCCACTTACCACACTGATGCTCTTGATGCATGAGCAAATATTTACTGCAATTCCTATATGTCTTAGTTTGCACAATAGTCTCCCACGTGGCACTGTATCAAAAGCCTTTGCAAAATCCAAAAATACTACATCCACTGAGCTGCCTTGATCCATGTTCCTACTAACCTCTTCATAGAAACTAATGAGGTTTTTTACATGACCTATATCTCATAAATCCATGTTGATTCCTACTTATAATCCTGCTTAAATAGACATATTCTTGTATATTATCCCTTATTAACCCTTCTAATAGCTTTCCCACAACAGAAGTGGTCTATAATTACCCGGATTTGCTGTTGCTCACTTCTTAAATATAGGTATCAGTCCAGGGGTGGCTGGTGCATAGGGGCAAATGGGCAGGCGCCCCCCCAAAAAATGATCAATCACTAATATTGTATTTTAAATTTATATAGATAATACAATTTAATTGTATCTGTGTATCAGCTTTCATGTCTTCTTTCTGATTAATTTGTTAAAAATATGCATCTATCAATTTAAATTAACCCTTTGTGTGCCTTCTCCCTTGTCTGGTCTCTCTCTCTAGTGCTGTACTGCTAGATTATATTACTGTGTGAGCATCAGGCTGTAACCCGACAACTTGGTTCACTCTGCTACAATGGTATCAATTTTCCTGACTGACAGGAAACACAAGAGACAGGGGAAGAGGGGGGAAGACATACAGTGGAGGGGGAAGAGACACAGGAGGGGGTGAGAGGGGGGAAGAGACACAGAGGAGGGGAGGAAGAGACACAGAGGAGGGGGAGATGGAGGGAAGTGACACAGGGGAGGGGGAGAGGAGGGAAGAGATACAGAGGAGTGAGAGCGGGGGAAGAGATACAGAGGAGGGAGAGAGGGGGAAGAGACACAGGGGAGGGGTGAGAGGGGGAAGAGATACAGTGGAGGAGGAAGAGACACAGAGGAGAGGGAGAGAGGGGGAAGAGACATAGGGGGGAGAGGGGGTGAGAGATACAGAGAGGGGGGAGAGGGGGGGAAGAGACACAGGGGAGGGGCGAGAGGGGGGAAGAGATAAAGAGGAGGTGGGAGAGGGGTTGAGAAGACACAGAGGAGGGGGAGAGGGTGGTGAAGAGACACAGAAGAGGGAGGAAGAAACACAGAGGAAGGGGGGGAGGTTCGCAATGAGTGCCAAAGGCGCTCATTGCAAGGCCAGTAAAGTAGAGGGGGGAGGAAGGTAGAGAGGGGAGAGAGTCACAATGAGCGTCAAAGGCGCTCATTGCGAGGCCTGTGATGAGCGCCAAAGGCGCACATCGCAAGCCAGTAAAGAAGTGGGGGGGCCTATATAGCAACGGTTAGGTACGGTTGTAATGCAGGTTTTTAAGGTCCGCTTGGGGCCTATATGGTCCCGCTTAGTGTAATGTGGGTTTTTAAGGTCCGGTGGGGCCTATATGGTCCAGCTTGGTGTAATGTGTGTTTTTAAGATCCGGGTTTGGACCTATATGTTCCTGCTTGTTATTTTAAGGTTTTAAAGGTCCGGTTGGTGCCTATATGGACCCTCTTGGTGTAATGTGTGTTTTTATGGTCCGGTTGGGGCCGATATGGTCTTGCTTGGTGTAATGTGGGATTTACAAGTCTGGTTTGGGCCTATATAGTCCCGCTTGGTGTAATGTGGGTTTTTAAGGTCCGGTTTGTGCCTATATATTCCCGCATGGTGTAATGTGAGTTTTTAAGGTCCGATTGGGGTTTATATAGTCCCTCTTGGTATTTTAAGTTTTTTTAGGTATGGTTTTAAACTATATAGTCCCGCTTGGTATTTTAAGGTTTTAAATGTACGGTTTGAGCCTATATAGTCCTGTTTCGTGTAATGTGGGTTTTTAAGGTCCGGTTGGGGCTTATATGGTCCCGCTTGGTGTAATGTAGGTTTTTAATGTCTGGTTGGGGCCTATATAGTCCCGCTTGGTGTAATGTGGGTTTTTAATGTCCGTTTGGGGCCTATATGGTTCCGCTTGGTGTAATGTGGGTTTTTAATGTCTGGTTGGGGCCTATATGGTCCAGCTTGGTGTAATGTGGGTTTTTAAGGTCCGTTTCGGGCCTATATGATCCAGCTTGGTGTAATGTGGCTTTTTAAGGTCCAGTTAGGGCCTATATGGTCCCGCTTGGTGTAATGTGGGTTTTTAAGGTCCGGTTCAGGCCTATATGGTCCCGCTTGGTGTATTGTGTGTTTTTAAGGTCCGGTTGGGGCCTATATGCTCCCGCTTGTTATAATGTGGGGTTTTAAGGTCTGGTTTGGGCCTATATTATCCCACGTGGTATTTTATGTTTTTTTAGGTACGGTTTGGGCCTATATAGTCCTGATTGGTGTAATGTGGGGTTTTACGGTCCGGTTTGTCCTATATTGTCCCACTTGGTATTTTATGGGGGGGGGGGGGGTTGGTACAATTTGGGCCTATATGGTCTTGCTTGGTGTAATGTGGGTTTTTAAGGTCTGGTTGGGGCTTATATGGTCCCGCTTGGTGTAATGTGGGTTTTTAATGTCCGTTTGGGGCCTATATGGTTTCACTTGGTGTAATGTGGGTTTTTAATGGCTGGTTGGGGCCTAAATGATCCAGCTTGGTGTAATGTGGCTTTTTAAGGTCCGGTTAGGGCCTATATGGTCCCGCTTGATATTTTACGTTTTTTTATTTACAGTTTTGTCCTATATAGTTCCGCTTGGTATTTTAAGGTTTTAAAGGTACGGTTGGGGCCTATATGGTCCCACTTGGTGTAATGTGGGGTTTTAAGGTCCGGTTTAAGCCTATATGGTCCTGCTTGGTGTAATGTGTGTTTTAAGGTCCGGTTGGGGCCTATATGCTCCTGCTTGTTGTAATGTGGGTTTTTAAGGTCCGATTCGGGCCTATATGGTCTCGTTTGGTGTAATGTGTGTTTTTAATGTCCGCTTGATATTTTAAGGTTTTTTCGGTACAGTTTTGTCCTATATAGTTCTGCTTGGTATATTTAGGTTTTAAAGGTATGGTTGGGGCCTATATGGTCCCGCTTGGTGTAATGTGAGTTTTTAAGGTCTGGTTGGGGCCTATATGCTCCCGCTTGTTGTAATGTGGGGTTTTAAGGTCTGGTTTGGGCCTATATTGTCCAAAGTGGTATTTTATGTTTTTTTAGGTACGGTTTGGGCCTATATAGTCCTGATTGGTGTAATGTGGGGTTTTACGGTCCGGTTTGTCCTATATTGTCCCACTTGGTATTTTATGGGGGTTTTTTTGGTACAATTTGGGCCTATATGGTCTTGCTTGGTGTAATGTGGGTTTTTAAGGTCTGGTTGGGGCTTATATGGTCCCGCTTGGTGTAATGTGGGTTTTTAATGTCCGTTTGGGGCCTATATGGTTTCACTTGGTGTAATGTGGGTTTTTAATGTCTGGTTGGGGCCTAAATGATCCAGCTTGGTGTAATGTGGCTTTTTAAGGTCCGGTTAGGGCCTATATGGTCCCGCTTGATATTTTAAGTTTTTTTATTTACAGTTTTGTCCTATATAGTTGCGCTTGGTATTTTAAGGTTTTAAAGGCACGGTTGGGGCCTATATGGTCCCACTTGGTGTAATGTGAGTTTTTAAGGCCTGGTTGGGGCCTATATGCTCCCGCTTGTTGTAATGTGGGGTTTTAAGGTCCGGTTTGGGCCTATATGGTCCTGCTTGGTGTAATGTGGGTTTTTAAGGTCTGGTTGGGGTTTCTATAGTCCCGCTTGGTATTTTAAGGTTTTTTGGGTACGGTTTTGGCATATATAGTCCTGCTTGGTATTTTAAGGTTTTAAAGGTACAGTTTGGGCCTATATGGTCCTGCTTGGTGTAATGTAGGTTTTAAGGTCCCGTTGGGGCTTATAGGGTCCCGCTTGGAGTAATGTGGGGTTTTACGGTACGGTTTGGGCCTATATTGTCCCACTTGCTATTTTATGTTTTTTTGAGATACGGTTTGGGCCTATATAGTCCTGATTGGTGTAATGTGGGTTTTTAAGGTCCGGTTGTGCCCTACATAGTCCTGCTTGGTATCTTATGTTTTTTTAGGTGCAGTTTGGGCCTATATAGTCCTGATTGGTGTAATGTGGGTTTTTAAGGTCCGGTTGTGCCCTACATAGTCCTGCTTGGTGTTTTATGTTTTTTTAGGTACGGTTTGGGCCTATATAGTTCTGATTGGTGAAATGTGGGTTTTTAAGGTCCTGTTGGGACTTATATGGTCCCGCTAGGTGTAATGTGGGTTTTTAATGTCTGGTTGGGGCCTATACGGTTGGGGCCTATATGGTCCTGCTTGGTGTAATGTGGGTTTCTAATGTCCTGTTGGGGCCTATATGGTTCCGCTTGGTGTAATGTGGGGTTTTAAGGTCCGGTTTGGGCCTTTATGGTCCCGCTTGGTGTAATGTGTGTTTTTAAGGTCCGGTTGGGGCCTATATGGTCCCGCTTGGTGTAATGTGTGTTTTCTTAAGGTCCTGTTGGGGCCAGTATGGTCCCGCTTGGTGTAATGTGGGGTTTTACAGTCCGGTTTGGGCCTATATTTTCTTGTTTGGTATTTTATGTTTCTTTAGGTACGGTTTGGGCCTATATAGTCCTTATTGGTGTAATGTGGGTTTTTAAGGTCCGGTTGGGACCTATATAGTCCAGCTTTGTATAATATGGGTTGTTTCGGTATGGTTGGGGCCTAGATAATCTTGCTTGGTTTCATAAGTATTTTTTTTTTTATAACAATGAGTTTTATTGTCACCACATGTAATAAAGCAATTTACACATTGTACCTTGGCTCGCAGGCCTTTCTGGTTTTCGTATATCCATGAGTCCCAACATACATGTACTTGTATACATCAACATAAAGAAAACTCTGTAACACCGCAGCATGTACAGTCAAGATGAGGGTTCGCCTGTTGTAGATCGAGCCATAAGGCTATGGTACATATAAAGTGATTATCTCTTTTTTTTTTCCATTTTATTTTGAACATAAACCTTTTAAAAACGTGTACCAAAAGTACAAACTTAAACTGCTTGCTGGCCTGTCCTGTCCCTTATGGAATCCCCTAATACAGGCAATTTATAATGAGGATGTCCCCCACTCCCTTCCCATACTTCCTCCCTAGGCCTTCAATCCGACCTATTTGAGGGAAAGATTCTACTTTTTAACTAGACATTAGTCCTAACAACCTAAGGCTAGGCCTATGTATACTATCCATGGGTCCCATATTTTCCTAAAGTTGTCCATAGAGTCATCCAGTAGGTGGGTGATTCTTTCGTTGATGGCAATATAATTTATCTTATGTTTGATCAGCTGGAAGTTTAGGTTACTGGATTTCCAGGATTTAGCAATATGGCTCTTGCTTGCCAGGGTTATGTATTGCAGCAGCCTGTTTTGGGGAGGTGTAAGGGTATTAATGGGGATCCCCAGCAGCATGTTGTCTATAGACTTGTCCACCTGGGTACGGAATAAGTCAGAGGCTAGTTCCGAAACCAGGTCTCATATCTTTGCTACTTTGGGGCAGGACCACCATATATGGAAAAATGTCCCAACTGCTTGGCATCCCCTAAAGCACAAATGGTTTTCTGACTTTTTCCATTTAGCGAGCTTTTCCGGGGTTATGTATACTCTGTGTAGCACCTTGATGGCAGTTTCTAGGATGATATAGTTCAGGGAGCCCCTATAGATGTTGGACCAAGCTATCCTCCATTTACCTAAATCCCAATTCGTATTCATGTCAGATTCCCAGTCTACCATGTGTTTAAATTTGAGACCTACCGGTCTGGCATTAAATGTTTTGTAAAGCATCCCTAGGGTGCCTTTCGTTAGAGGTGCCACTTGGCACATTTTTGACAGCCAGTTAATTTCCGGTATTGTATGGTTCTCCAACAAGGTTAATACGAGATGTTTAAGCCTGCAGAAATTGTAGTGTTCTGTCAAGGGTAGGTCGTGTTTGTCCCTTATTTTTTCGAACGAGATAATTTGCCCCTTCTCAATCCACTCTCCCAGCCTATCTATTTTTTTGCTCCTCCACCAGTGTTGGGAAGCAGAGTTTAGGCTAACTGACATCTGAGGGTGATTAAGGAGTGAGATCATGTAGGAAGGTTTGGAAAATAATTTCGTGTGCATGTGGGCCCATTTCCAACATGTGAGCGTGTGTTTTATAATGGGATTGGAAGTATTTCTCAATTTGGGGGGAATATCTGGTAGCCACATAATTGTGTCCCAGGTCAATGGTCTCATTGACTGGTTTTCTATATAAACCCAAGCTGGTTGATGTGACACGGAATGGGCGATTGGCAAAAAGGATAATTGAGCGGCCTTGTAATAAAGTTTAATGTTAGGGCAGGACAATCCTCCATCTAGTTTGTGCAGGTACATGATTCTTTTCGCGATTCTTGATGGGCCCTGGTTCCAAATGAATCCAAAGATATGCCTTTGGAAATTAGACAACTCTTTATTTCTCACCGGGATCGGGAGGGTTCTAAACAAGTAAAGGAGTCTGGGTAAAATGTTCAATTTTATTGTGTTAATTCTCCCCACCCAGGAGAGGCGAAATTTCGTCCATCGACCTAAATCTGTAATCAAGGTTTTTAGTAGCTTAGAATAGTTCTCATTGTAAAGATCCCCCAGGTTTGCCGTTAACCTTATCCCTAGGTAGTTTATGTATTCTATGTCCCAATTAAATTTATACTTATCATGTAGACTATTTTTTTCTGTTGCCGGAACATCTATGGCCAGGGTCTCTGTTTTCTCTAAATTTAGTTTTAGGCCCGAGAGTTGGCCAAACTTTTCCAGTGTTTTAATGAGTTCCGGAACTGAGTTAGTTGGGTTGGTTACTACGCATAGTAGATCGTCTGCGAACAGGCAAATCTTGAAGTGGTGATGTCCCACCTTAATCCCGGAGATCTCCGAGTTTGCCCTGATTTCCCTGGCTAGGGGTTCCATAGCCATTGCGAAAAGTAAAGGTGATAGCGGGCATCCTTGCCTAGTCCCCCTTCCTATTGTTATATTCGGAGTCACAGGACCTGGGAGTTTCAGGTTCGCCGTAGGGGAGCTATAGAAAGATTTCAGCAGGTTAATGAACTGTCCACTGATACCAAATTTATTTAGGGTCGCGAATAGATAAGGCCATTCTAGAGAATCGAAAGCCTTTTCTATATCAAAGGCCATAAGGCATGCAGGGGTTTTGGAGATTTTGGCTTCGTGTATGAGGTTAAGGACTTTCCTAATATTGTCTCCCGCTTGTCTGTGGGCTACAAAGCCTACCTGATCATTATGAATCAGTCTTGGCAAGAAAGAGGCTAGTCTGTCTGCCATAATTTTGGATAGAATTTTCATGTCACAATTTAGGAGTGAGATTGGCCTGTAGTTTTTCATTTCTAGAGGATCCCTCCCTTCCTTGGGGAATAGAACAATTTCAGCAGTGTTAAGCTCTGCAGGTAGTTTTTCTTCTGCTAAAATGTTGTTAAAGAGTGTGACTAGGTGTGGTTCCAACGTTTCTATAAATGTTTTATAATAGTCTGGTCCCTGAGCTTTACCCGCTTTAAGTTTGTGAACCGTTTTACGCACCTCGTCTAGCGAATTGAGAAATGATTTCATCTCATTACGGTTGAGAGATGGGGATCCTTCAAAGAGGGAATTAAAGAAATTGGTGAAGGTAGACTTAATTTTACTAGGGTTTGCTGTGAGCTCGCCCTCCCGTGTTTTTATTTGGTGGATTTTATTCTGTGTATTTTTTGATTGTAACTTTCTGGCTAGGAGTGGGCCGGGTTTATTTGCTTTGTCGAATAATTTTTGCTGAGTCCACCTTAGGGCTTTCTCAGTTTGGTCTGAAAGGAGAGCGTCTAGGTCCGTCCTAACCTTTTCAATTGCCTGTCTGTTTTTGGAGTCCTGCTTGGCTTGGTTTAGTTTTTCTACTTTTGTCAGTTCTGCTTGAAGTTCTATTTCTTTAGCTTTTCTTTGTTTTTTATGGTGAGAGGCGATTTTAATAAGGGATCCCCTGATATAGGCCTTGTGTGTGGCCCATACAATGCTTGCCCTTACTTCTGGGGTGAGATTAATCTGGAAAAAAAGATCCAGATCTTGGGAAATTTGGTTTTTGACCTCTGGGTTAGCTAGAATTTGTTCGTTCAGTCTCCAAGAGAATATGGGCCTCCCCCCTGAAGCCCAGCTCAATGCCAACTTTACGGCGGCATGGTCAGACCATGTACAGGGAGTATGTTCTGATCTCTTTACCTGGTCTAATAGTGAGGAATCTGCAAATATGTAGTCTATCCTGGAATAGGTATTATGTACTTGGGAGAAAAAGGAGTATTCCTTAGCCGTAGGGTGTGCTTCTCTCCAGACGTCTGTTAAGTTTAACTTAAGGAGTAAACGTTTAATTATCTTTATTTTCCTAGTGAACCTCTCTTGACCCCCCTTCCCCGTCCTATCTTGTGTCGAGTCCATCACCAAGTTCAGGTCCCCCCCTATTATTATTTTTCCGAGCCCTGGCTTGTCTAGCATTTTTTGCACGTTTATTACCGTCTGATGTGGGTTAGATGTGGGGGCATAGATAGAGACAAGGGTTGTCTTAATGCCCTGTATTAGTCCTGTTATTATTACAAAACTACCTGCCGGATCTGTCTGTCTATGTTCTAGAGTAAAAGGGAAGTTCCTGTGAAGGAGTATGGCCGCCCCTCCTTTTTTAGTTCTTTGGTTGGCTAGGAAAACCGTTGGGTAGTTCTTGTGGAGAAAATTTGGGTGGTTATTGTGGACAAAGTGGGTTTCCTGCATGAATATGACAGAGGGGTTACTATCCTTATAGGACAGAAAGGCCTTGCAACGTTTAAATGGTGAGTTAAAACCCTTGACATTGTGTGTTAGGAATATTATATCTAAATTATTCAGATTTTCTGCCATGTGTGTGGAGTAGTGAAGCGATATCTTGACTTACCCCAATCCAGAGGAGGAGTCCCTATAGCCCTGTGGCCTGGTG
Source organism: Discoglossus pictus (assembly GCA_027410445.1). Classification (NCBI taxonomy): domain Eukaryota; kingdom Metazoa; phylum Chordata; class Amphibia; order Anura; family Alytidae; genus Discoglossus; species Discoglossus pictus. The sequence continues at coordinate 244,500,874 of CM050167.1, forward strand.
AGATATGCTGGGAGAGTGGGCCGCACCCTGACCCGGCGGATATACCACCCGGAAGTATATCGTCTGAGAGACAGCTGCCTTCTAACCTGATGGAATTACCTTTGGGTTGTTTTACGTTCAGGAATGGAGAGTAAAGAACAGCCAGCAAGCTAGTAAAACAGTAAGTAAATAATAAGACATAACAGAAAAACAGATGAAGATAACATGAAAACATTTCAAAAAGACAATGATCCTCATTAAACTTTACCGATTGCACCTAAGTGCCTAGGGTGGAGAGGAAAAGCAGTCCTCTCCCTGTCCCTAGTATGAGGAAAAAGTATACCTTCGAGTAGTTCCTTAATAGGCAAGTAGTAACTTTACACTACCGAACATTAACCCTGGACTAGGCCTGTACCTGGGAAAACATAAGCAATGTAAGAAGAAAATGTATCTAGATCTACAAACTTTTTGGCATGAGCTCACTCTTCTCTAGGGTAATATCTAAAAGTATGTGTTTCAACTCACAATACGCAATGATATTTGTATACACTGTTAGGCTTACTAACTAATGTTAAACCTTTTGTACGTTGATTTAATACTTCTCAAATTTCTAAATATTGCTAAAGTTCACTTTTCATCCACCGGTAAGGGGGGAGTGTTTGGGGTGGGCCTGCCGGAAGTCCCAGGCTTGGATTGTAGCGAGCATGCAGTCTCTCTTTGGTTTCTTTGTTTTTTGTGGACCGGTATATCTGTCCACTGCCTTGATGGTCTGTCTTTTGGCCTCTCTGCTCGTTGTACACGAAACTCTTCGCTGGTGGCCAGTTTGAGCTGGATCAAATGTTTTTGGCAGTCATCCAAAGAGAAAGCAGAATAAGTGGATCCTCCGGCTTGGAACAGTAAGCGGAATGGAAAACCCCATTTGTACGGGATCTTGTTCTTTATAAGAACATTTAAAGCTGGTTTCATTTCCCTGCGTTTGAGCAGAGTGGATGGGGCAATATCCGCAAAAATCTGTGGTTGGGAGCCATCTGGGCCAACCACATGTGGAGTGTTTCTGGCGGCAGAAAGGATATTGTCCCTTGTTCTTTGTCGGAGGAATCGGACTATAGTGTCTCTGGGTAGACTCTGGTTGACGGATGCTCCCAAGGCCCTATGTGCCCTTTCACTTTCAATCTCTTCATCTTCTCCTTCCGGCAGCAAGGACCACCAGGTTAGTTACCCGTTTGTCGATCCCTCTAAAGCAAATGTTATTTCTGCGGGAACGATTTTCAATATCCTCCAGTTTGTTTTCCAGGAGGGTGATTCTGGCAGAATTAGCCGAGATATCTTTCCTGTCCTGCCCTTGAGTTGAGACCAATTGGTCCGTGAGGTTCTCTAAAAGATGGGTTCTCTGTCCCAGCTCTTGGATTTCTTTCTTAAAGTCCTGCACGACCTGGGAAAGTTGGGTCTTTAGCAAGGTTTCAAATCTTGTCATAATCTTGTCTATCATCTCCGGCTCCTGTAGAGTACTCTTCTGTCCTCCCTCCATGTCTGAATTGTCAGATAAATCTGCAGCGGGGCTCTGGGGAGAGGGTTGACGTTTTGGGAGCGTTTGGAAGTGTTCTGGAATTCCGAGCTCTTGCGTGATTTACCCTTCATTTTCCATGCAGGTTATCATTTGTAATTCACTGGGGCGCCATTGTTAGTCCAGGTCCTGAGGTATGAGGCTTAGTTGTCTGTAGCTGGGGTTTCCCATCTTCTTATCCCGTTCTTTTAGGTTAATACATTGTCGTATTGTATAGCTGCGCTATGTTTTCCCAGGTAGGCCCTACTCCTCCTTGTTAGTTTTACATTGCTAGGGATATCCGTGGAAGCAGTTCAGTATGTATGCCATGTGGAGGGTGTTTAACCTGCATTTATCCAGCTCCCATTTGAAGCCACAGGGCACTGTAATAGCTCTCCCTATGCTTTGCCAGGGGTGCTTAGCCTAGTTCAGTCCAGGGCCCTTTTATATATTATTGCAAATTCCTGATGGACAAGGGGCCCTGCACCCCTCCAGGTTGGATAATGGTGCTCAGTTTCCCCCACTCTAGGGAACAAAATGGCCGCCACCTCCTGTTTGTGGCAGGAAAGGAAGGTTAGTTCATGTGCCCCCTCCTCAGATAAGATGGGTAGCCTGCCTGGATTTGTTTGGGCTTTCTTGGAGTCCCTCAGCTCCTTCAGGGCTTCTTGAGAGGCGGGGGAAGAGCCCTGCTTACTGGCAGCAGCCTTTTCTGTTATCATTTTGGGTGGACGCGTGGTCTAAAATGGCGTCCCTGCTATTTTTCGCGCCCTCCTCTCACTTTGACCCCTGGATGGTCCCTGGGGTCCCTTCTCCTGTTGCCCCTCTGGGGAATCACCCCTATTCCTTTTTCTGCCCCCGCGGGGTGGGATGCCGTTTTGGGTCGCCCTGTCTGGGCCCCTGCTTCTACTATCTTGTCCGGCGCTCCCTTATGGCCCCCCTGCGGTACTCACTTTTAGTGTAGTGTACTGATGAGAGGTGGGTCAGCGTAGCATGGGGAGAAGTGTCTGCTGGGTCTTCTCTCTTTCCCTGCCTGCGGGAGAAGAGTTCTGTGTGGGAGGCTGTCCCTGCGTGCCAGGGCCAGACTGTAGTGCAGGTCTGACTAGGCCGCGGACTTGTTCTCCCCTTCTCCTGGCCAAATCTGCTCGATTTTGGTGTCCCCGTGATCCTGGGGAATTTCTATCTGCGTGTGTGCTGGAATTAGGGTGTTTAACTCCCCCGAGCTCGAGATATAACTGAGATTTGGGGTAATTGTGTGCAGAGCCCAGCCGATGCACGTCTACCCGGTCTCGTCTGTTGGCCACGCCCCTTTCATAAGTATTTTTAAAGTACGGTTGGTGTCTTGCACTCTCTTGTTTTATATCAGGTCCAAACACTCTGTGGCTTCAGACTATTTTGGACTACTACACTTGAAGACACCCTGAGAAGGAGAGTCAACTGTTGGTGAGTGTCATTACATTCATGCAGAAGAGAAATGTTATTATTTGCCAAGATTCTAGAATAAAAAAATCAGTAGGTGGAGTCTATTTCAATGGGCGGTGCCAGTATAAGGTCATTGGGCGATGCATATGAAGGTCAATATGACAACAGGGGGAGGGGTTTAAAAATGGGTAGGGTCTGTGTAAGGAGAGGAGCCAAGTCTTGCTCTGATGCCCCTTCAACTTGAAAGTTCCCCAGCCGCCACTGGGTATCACCTCTGCTTTTTGCTAGTCATCTGGTAGCGACCCAGTGTTGAGTGAATTTTAATTTGCCTGATATTGAATGGAAGATTGAGGCTGCTGGTTCAGCCAGGAGAAATGTTATTCTTTCCATTTCCTTGAAAACAGCATCATTTACAGAGTTAGTTAATGAGCCTACTTGCAAGGAGGCTACTTTTGACTAAATACATATAAATGGCGATATATTTTCAGATGTATCTGTAGGTGAGAGTTTGGGGTTCAGTGATCACCAGCCATTATGATTTAGAATACATGTAAGGGCTGTGTCTAACTGTACAAAAATTAAAGTGATTTTGAAAAGCTGACTTTACTAACATGGAAAAATACTTAATAAATTATTTTGCAAAGCAAAAATATTTTTAGTGGAGTATAGGAATAGTGGCAACATCTGAAGCAAGCAAAACTACATCAAACTGCATTAGGTTTGTTCAGAAGAAGGGAAAGAAAACCTGGGACTCTAAAGATGTGGCAGCCATTTGTAAATCAAAAAATCTAGCTTAGAGTAAATACAAACAGACTCAGTCAGGGGAGGACAAATATATTTATAAAACCAAACGGAGGTAGACAAAACAGGTTATCAGATGTACCAACACAGAACAAGAAAAAAAAGCACGATCAATTACAAAGTTGACCAAACTTTCTTTAAGCATTTTACTGAAAAGAGAAAAACTAAGAGATGAATAGACTTAAGACAGTAGATTATAGCTATGCAGAGGAAGACCGGGACATAGCAAACTGCCTGCATTAATACTTCTGCTCTATTTTTTTGATTAGACATTGGGGATGGTGAATTTTCATTGAGGGCTGCTGTATTAAGTGATAAAATCATAAACACAAGCCCTTTTACAGTAGACAAGAATTTAAAATTGTTATTAAAGTTAAAAGTGAAACAGTGGGCACCAGACATTGTACATCCCAGGGTTTTGAAGAAGTTCCTTTTTGTACCGTTAATTAAACAATGATTATTGTCAAGAATAATACCAGGTTGGAAAACTGCTAACTAATAGCCCTATTAAATTGGGGCTACCTGTTAAAACATAGCCCGTAACTGTCATCTTAGGGCTATTTGCATGCTAAGATGCCTCGTAACGTTGCTCGCAGTGGAGTTTGCGTGGTAGCACGCAGGACGGACGAGAATAGGCTACGTGGAGAGCAACGTTAAACTTGCGCATGTAAATCCTTTGATCTGTCATGCCTGTAACCGCTAATTGTTTAATTCAGCTATTAAATTGCAACGTGGTCACTCACGAGCTAGCAGGTAACATGCAAATGGAGCCCAAAGGCCAACGTGTGCTCTAGAGCACCCGCAAGGGGGGTAAAGTCCAATATGTAGCACTTGTAATGCAAATAAAAAACACACTACTGTACATTTATTATAAGGGAAAGTGATGATAGGTCTTAGAATTAATAGCACAACATTCGCAAGCCGGCAAATCAGCCCAGAAAAATACTTTATTTCATGATTTTTTTTGTGTTATATCGATCCCTGCAATCAATGTGTTACGACATATACTGTAACTCACATGTAATAGAATATCATATTTACTGCTTTATTAATATTGCAGTATATCGGGCCTGTGGGACCGTTCACAAACCGGAATTGAAGCATGTAGGACTGAAATCTACCCTCCCCTTTTTCAGTCACCTAATCCTTATGAGCTCTATTTTTCCAATGCCTCCATCTGAACCTGTAACTACAAAATTGCTTAATTGTTTGCGAGCGAGCACGCGAGCAAAGCGAGGGCCGCAGTTGCTGGCAAGGAGCACCAAAGGCGCTCCTTGCGCTGGTGGAGAGGAGCGCCATAGGCGCTCATCCCTACGACCCTGCACGACTTAGGCAGGGAGTGCCAAAGGTGCTCAGTGCGCTGGTGGAGATGAGCGCCAAGAGTGCAAATGTACATTGTATGCTGCAGGAACATCAAAAAAGATTGTTAGCTCTTCAGGATATTGCTTGCTGCATATATTAATTACAAATAGATAAAGTATATTAATTTATGATGTTACTAATTAATTAATTATCATTAAAAAAATACATCTATAGAAAAAAAAAAAACAGGCAAGAGGATCGCAATAAACGCCGAAGGCGTTTATCCCCTCGACTCACAGTCAGTGCCGATGGGAGCCTGCCAAAGGCGCTCAGTGTGGCCCTTGCAATGAGCGCCAAATGAGCTTTTACACAAGAATGTACGAGGTATAAAATACACTATTAGGGAGGACGCAAAATGATCCACACCCGCGTAAAAAATACACAATCGCACCATTTTAGAACACTAACTTGAAAATAATAACATTACCATTCCAAAATGCTGAATCACCGACCTAAACAAATGGTTGCCCTCACGCATGCAGCCTATTTACACTGCACACTGCACACATTGCTTACACCTCAGCTCAGCAAGAGTGCAAATGTACATTGTATGCTGCAGGAACATCAAAACAGATTGTTAGCTCTTCAGCACATTGCTTGCTGCATATATTAATTACAAATAGGTAAAGTATATTCATTTATGATTTTATTCATTAATTATCATAAAAAAATACATCTACAGAAGAAAATAAAACAGGCAAGAGGATCGCAATAAACGCCAGGAGGCGTTCATCTCCCCCACTCCTACTGAGAGCTGAGAGTGCTCAGAGGAGCAACAGTACACCAGGGGAGAGCGCCAAAGGCCCTTGCAATGAGCTCACATGACCAAAAATACACCAACCCAGTGCCTCGCAATGAGCGCCTTCGGTGCTCATTGTGAGCCACGCGATAAGCGCCAAAGGCGCTCAGTTTGAGATTTGCAATGAGCGCTGGAGGTACTCAGACCAACAAAAGCCTTACTTTGTGTGCCAAACGGCATTGCCTGCTTTACAATTTATGACGGGCAATTCGCTAGTTTATAAGATAATACGCATCATTGCTTTCCTGTTGGTAAATCATGTCAGACTAACCTAACTGATGGTTTTTGATTACATAACCAAAGTAATAGACCAGTTGAGTCAGATAATTGTTGCTTATCTGGATTGTAGTCATCTAGAGCAGTGGCTTTCAATGTTTGGGATCTCTGAACTCGCTGGTTACCTTTCAATGCTCTTGAGAACCACCTTTGAGATCCCAAACAATTTTAGTACATGTGTCATAGTAAATTTTAATGGTGTTTTACACTGATCTGAATAAATTACATTTTAACTGCATGTATGTTTATCAGCAATCTATACATAATTGTTACATAGATGATTTCCTCTCCCCTCTTTGTCCCTAACTCTTTTAAATTAACAATACATTTGAGGCATTGATATCGATTTAGCCACTCCAAATGAGTAATGATAACAAAGTACGGTAGCTTTTTTATCCCACTGATGCCACTATTTATTTCCATAGAATAAACCCTTCTTCCCCCAAATGAAATTCACTCGTTTTCGGTCCTGGGGTATTTTCACACAGATTGAGACAGTGCATTAAATACAAGGCAGGACACAGTCTCCTGGTGCTTCCCCAATAGTACTAATGATGATATTCTGTGAGGAGGTTGTTTGCTGTGTTTCTTATAGTATATTTTTTTGGTTGTGTGTGTCTGTTACAACTTCATTGTCAGCACTAGGACAGTTAACTATAATAAACAGGGGACTAATTACTTACAATCTGGGAATAACTGGATATGGTCAAGACTCTTACATGTATTTTCAAGACATGAGGAAGCTATTCAATGCAAACACAAACAAACTGATGTTTAACTAAATTGTGTCTACTTGGGGCTTGATTACATAGCTCACATAGGCTGCCTTGACCCCAGAGGATTTCTTACAAGAGAATTTACTGAGCTTTTAAATTACGTTTACGTAGCCAACGTTAGCTTATGAACACTCCCAACATTCCTTATGTATTACGTAAGATTGAAAATAGTGAGTAAGAGGTAAAAAAAAAAAAAAAAACGAAAAAACAAAGGATGCAGGCTATATGAATAAGCTAAAATATATATTTTTATTGTTGATATTTAAAAAAGATTGGCAGAAAAATAAATATTATAAAGAAGGTATTATAACTTCAAAAACATATTTAAAAGACTTAAAATCATCTCATGAGTGTTTATGTCTAAACTCTCTTTTTTATATATTTTCCCTGGAGTTTCTCATTGATCTATCATACAGTGCCTATTTAGTAGATTCCTTAATCAAGAAAAAAAGAAGAAAGTCACAGAAAATGCCAGCATCTGTATTTCCATATACTATTTGTCTGATATTGAAATTTGTATTGTATCAAAATGTTGTTTAATTTGAGATGTTTCTAAAAAGTAGCAAATATCAAAGCATTTCTTCCATATATATAGTGGATATCAATCGTTTAAACATTTTAATCCGTTGCTAATCTTTACATAGTGATATTGTATCAACGCTTTAGACAGTGTTTCTAAATAGTAGACATTCTATTACATCAATATAATTGTTCAGTATCTGCGGGACTGATAGGAACGCTTACGATGTTGGTAATGCTTTGCGGCCCATATGGCCGCAACTGTGGGTCTCACAAAGCGAGGCAAGCCATCGACCACAAGCCTGCTGGACTTAGGCCATAAGCGCTCATCGCCAGCGGTGCCAGCCTCTCTCATCCCCCTCTGCCTCTCTCTCATCTCCCCCTCTACTGCAGTTACGGGCCACAACTGTGAGGCCCGCGGGACTTACGCCTCTCTCATATCTTCCTCTCTGCCTCTCTCTCATCTTTCCCATTTTTTGTTGCCTCACAACCTGGAATTAACATGTATTGTTTGAGGATTTGCATCATTTAATTTACAGAACATGCCCACAACTTTGAAGATTTGTTTTTTTTTTACTGTGAATCAACCAACAAATAGGACAAAATAACACAAAAAGTCAATGTGCATAACTATTCACCGCCTAAAGTCAATACTTTGTAGAGCCACCTTTTGCGGCAGTCACAGTTCCAAGTCACTTTGGATAAGTCTCTATGAGCTTGCCACATCTTACCACTGGGATTTTTGCCCATTCCTCCTTGCAAAACTGCTCCAGCTCCTTCAAGTTGGATGGTTTGACCACAGATTTTCTATTGAATTTAGGTCTGAGCTTTGACTAGACCATTCTGTGATGGAGTGCCATTAGGGGTCACAAGAGAGCTCTATAAGACTTCTCCCCTGAGAATGAAAGGAGTTAATTCCAGACAGTTATCAGTGGCTAAATGGAAGCCCAGCTGTATACTGCCTTTAAAAGCAGCAGAGAGATGGGTGGAGTCTCTCTCACTTAGGCTTGGGCCTAAGAGCCGTGGGCTGTGTGTGTTGCAGGAGGAAGCCCTGAACAGCTCAGCTGCCTCTGGGATCCAGAGAGCTGGGATTTGTGCTGGAGCGAGACAGTCAGGAAGACTATTATACTCCAGAGTTTGTTCACAGAGAAGACGCCTGTGGTATCAGAGATACTCCACTGAGAGAGGATTATCTAAAGACCCCATCCCTGGGAAGCCGAACGCAACAAGGGATAAAAAGGTTGGTGACAAATACACGTTTTCACCATATGAGGAAAAGAAGCACAAAGGCCCCAGGGAAAAGAGTGCGTTCAGAGAAAGTAATAGTCCCTCATCCCAAGAGGGTATCAAGGGTCCCTGGGGTGAAGCAAGGGAGAGAAAGGGTGGGCCCTATGCTTCACCCACTATTGGCAGAAGCCGTAGAGGAAAAGACATTAAAAGACTGTTTTGTTTCCTAGCCACAAGCTGGCATTCTCACTCTCAATAAGAGACTGTTTTGTTCCCTGGCCACAAGGTGGCGATACAATGCAAATAAGAGACTGTTTGTTCCCTGGCCACAAGGTGGCGATACAACGCAAATAAGAGACTGTTTGTTCCCTGGCCACAAGGTGGCGATACAACGCAAATAAGAGACTGTTTGCATCCTGGCCACAAGGTGGCACTCTCCTGAGCCAGAGAAGCTGGCCGAATATAGTTAGGGTGTTCCTGAGTGTAATAAGCACGTTTATGTAGGGTTTTATTTTATCGCTGAATACAAGCACTGTTTTTGTTCTGTTTATGCTACCAAATAAATAGCAGTAAAACTCTGACAAGCCTGCTGTGTCTTCCTCCCTGGGTAAAAGAGATAAGAAAGTGCAGGGCGCAAACCCCGCCAGAAGGGGGCGCCCTGTTACAATTCCAACACATTTACATGTTTCCCCTTAAACCACTCAAGTGTTGTTTTAGCAGTGTGTTTGGGGTCATTGTCCTGCTGGAAGGTGAACCTCCGTCCTAGCCTCAAATCACACACACAGTGGTACAGGTTTTGCTCAAGAATATCCCTGTATTTAGCACCATCCATCTCTCCCTCAACTCTGACCAGTTTCCCAGTCCCAGCTGCTGAAAAACATCACCACAGCATGATGCTAACACCACCATGTTTCACTGTGGGGATGGTGTTCTTTGGGTGATGTGATGTGTTGGGTTTGTGCCAGACATAGAGTTTTCTTTGATGGCTGAAAAGTAAAATTTTAGTCTCATCAGACCAGAGCACCTTCCTCCATACATTTTGAGAGTCTTCCACATGCCTTTTTGGAAACTCAGAATGTGCCATTTTGTTTTTTGCTGAAAGTAATGGCTTTCTTCTGGCCACTCTGCCATAAAGCCCAACTCTATGGAGCATACAGCTTATTGTCGTCCTATGTACTCCATGTACTGTGGAACTCTGCAGCTCCTCCAGGGTTACCTAAGGTCTCTGTGCTGCTTCTCTGATTAATGCCCTCCTTGCCTGGTCCGTGAGTTTTGGTGGGCGGCCGTCTCTTGGCAGGTTTGCTGTTGTGCCATGTTCTTTCCATTTGGTTATGATAGATTTGATGGTGCTCCTGGGGATCATCAAAGATTTGGATTTTTTTTTATTACCTAACCCTGACTTGTACTTTTCAACAACATTGTCCCTTACTTGTTCGGAGAGTTCCTTGGTCTTCAAGGCAGTGTTTGGTTAGTGGTGCCTCTTGCTTAAGTGTTGCAGCCTCTGGGGCCTTTCCAAAAAGGTGTGAATATGTAAGGACGGATCATGTGACACTTAGATTGCACACAGGTGGACATTATTTCACTAATTATGTGACTTCTAAAAGGTAACTGGCTGCAGCAGAGCTTTTTTAGGGGCTTCATAACAAAGGGGGTGAATACCTACGCCCATGCCAATTTTCTGTTTTCTATTTCTAAAAAATAGTTTTATGTATATATTTTTCTCGTTTCACTTCACCAACTTAGACTATTGTGTTCTGATCCATCACATAAAATACAGGTTAACAAAACATGGAATTTAAGTCTGTAATGTAACAAAATAGGTAAAAAGTAAAGGGGGGAAGATAGTTTTGCAAGGCTCTGTACTTACTTTTGTGTATTGTATTTTTTATTAAGAATTGCTTATAAACTCCATTTTTACTAACTAAAATCAGAGAAATAGTACCTGATTGGGTCTGCCCTCTATAGCTAATGCAGTTACAGAGGGCAGATCAGTACTAAACAATTTGCACTGTATTGCATTATATTACTTTATGTATTGGTAGCACAGCTTAGATATCAACAGCAGGGTAAACTCACAGATTAACTTTGCAGAAAGGCAAACAGGCAAACAGCCAAGCCATACCAAGACGGGGCGCAGTTCCACCTTGAGACATGTAAAATTGAACCAAAACACATAAGCTAGAGCCCTTCGTTGGCCAAAAATGAACGTTCTACCAGTCATAATCTCAGTTTATTTTTCTGTTTTTCTTTACCTTACCAGGTCATATTGTTTTGGACGTCATGGTTTTTGACGTCACTGGATTTATCCAGTAAAAAGTTACCCTTTATTCTCTTCTTGGGGAAGAAAAGGAGGTGAACTAATTAGACTCCTCAGCCCAGAACAAATGAACACTTACTTCAGTGTCAAGAGAATTAATTATGTAATTGCAAATGTTGACTTGTTTCAAATTCAAATGTTAATTTTATTCCTTTGTTCCCTGTTTGTCTTTCCCCTGAGCGACCTCATATTAGAAGACGGCTTCGGACCAGGTCCTGAGAAGTCGGCGCCAAGGACCGGGAACACCTAAAGCCAATACCCCCTAAGTACTCTACTCACAGGTAATATCTCGGCCACCCTCACAAACAACCACCCCCACCTCGTATGGCTGACATAACATACCAACGTCATAACACACAACGTCAGGGGTTGCAATTCACCCTTCAAAGAAAGAAAAGCTTTCCTCTTCTACAAAAACACAAACCCTCCGTAATTTTCTTGCAAGAGACTCACTTCACCACCAATAAAATCCCAACATATTTACATAGGGACTACCACAATTTCTTTACAATTAATCTAAAAACAAAAAAGCTGGAGCAGCTATACTGATCCATAGGGATTTAAAAAAATGGGCAAAGAGGGGAATTACTTAATACTAACAGGGACACTACTAAATAGAAAGATCTCTCTGTTAAACATTTACGCATGTGCTGAATCCCTACATAACGCATTCATTAAATTACTCAATGTACTCAAATTACTTAATTACTTAAATTACTCAATGACGCGGGCAAAATAATATTAGGGGGCAACCTCAATCTGGCCCTCCAACTGAAACTGGACAGATCCAAGGACACCCTAGGCACAAGATATTCCTTTAACTACAGAAAATGTATACCTTATTGCAGCTTAGTAGACGTCTGGAGAGAGCATCAGCCCAACGATACGGAATACACCTATTTTTCTCCCAAACACAGCTTCTACGCCAGAATAGACCACCTACTAATTGACACTGGGTTATTTGACCATTCTAAAAATGCCCAGATTCTCCCCTGCCCATGGTCAGACACGCAGCAGTAATCATCAACTTGGATCTAGGCTGAGCCTTAAAAAACGATACAGCTGGATGAATTAATCATAGCTAACCCCAAAATAAAAAAACAAATTACTAAAGAACTAGATCTATATTTTACATCCAATGATATCCCAGAAACAAGCATAGGGTGGCTGTGGCTAACCCATAAAGCCTTCATCAGAGGAACTCTTATTAGATTAGCCTCCACCTACTAAAAAAATCAAAACCTCAAAGAAACCAAATTAGTTAAAGAACTACAAATTTTAGAAAGACAAAACCAAATTAAAAATTCTATCACAATCAAGCAAAAGAAATATAAAACCAGATTAGAATTAGATAACAGACAAAAAAACTGAAAAAGCAATCAGAAGAACGCAACATCAATTCTTTAAGCAAGCTAACAAACTCTCTCATATGTTGGCGAGAAAGCTCAAGGCCAAACAAAGTCAAAACCATATATACCAAATTAGAGTCAAACCAAGATACAAGAAACTTTTTTAAGCTTTTGCCATCAATATCAGATCATGATCTAGAAAGGCTGAATGCTAACACAACTGTTAACAATTTAAAACTTGGAAAGTCTACGGGGCCAGATGACTTCTCCAATATATATTACAAGACCTTCACCAATAAACTAGCCCCATACTTAAACAGACTATACAATGCAATTCTAAAAGGATAACAAATGCCACCTGAATTTAATAGGCAAATATGGTATTTTTCCCTAAACCATGGAGAGACCCACTAGAGGTAAAGAATTTCCACCCAATATAATTACTCAATGGTGATGTGAAGATATTTTGTCGAAGCTCATGGCAACCAGGTTTTCCAAGTTCCTGCCTAAATTGATGTACAAAGACCAGATGGGCTTTGTACCATACAGATAGTCTGGGGACAATATAAGAAGAGTATTAAACATCTTTCACTTGGCAAACTTTGCCAAAATCCCTTTATGCACCATAGCTTTATTGGCCCTACTTGCATGAGGTCCTGTCCAGGATGGGCATCAGGGGAAACTTTTGAAATCTTATCAACACATAGTACCAGGGCCCGGTGGAGTACTTGAAACTACAGGGAGAGAATAGGGATTGTATAAATATACAAAGAGGGACCAGAGCAGGGGGCCCTCTCACTCCTTTCCTATTTGCATTGTGATCGAACCTTTGGCTCAAGCCATTCGATCCATCCCACAAATAAAAGAGTCAAAGTCGGACTACAGGAATTCAAGTGCTATCTGTTCGCAGATAACATCCTCTGTTTGGTAACCAACCAGGTAACCTCACTATCTGTTCTGATGGACATCCTGGATCTGTTTGGGAGATCTCAGGGCCTAGGGACAAATTAGACAAAACAGAAGTGATCGGATCACTAATTCCTCAACAGGTTCTAGACCTTTTAAAGAGAAAATATACATTCTCATGGCCCAATGATCATATACAATATTTAGGTATAAATGTGGCCGCCGAACTGTCTGCAGGCCAACTACACATCCTTGATAAAGAACCTCATGGCGGATATTATTAAATGGAGTAAATGCCCCTTATCTTGGACAGGCCACATAAACGCTATCAAAATGAACATTTTGCCGTGAATATTATGTCTATTTTGGTCCCTCCCCAGCCCCATAATACCCAGAGAGCTAGAACACTTTCAAAAATACATATTCCGATTTATCTGGAACCGTAAAAGACCAAGGATAGCCTAATTACTCCTTTTCTGAAAGTAAAAAAATAGGAAGATTATCATGTCCCAATTTAAATATGTACTATAGAGCGGCCCAAATATCCTTCATTCCCCAAGCACACTCCACAGAACATCAACCCGCATAGGTATTCATCGAAAACCAACAGATGAAACCCCAAAAATGGGAGTCCAATATTTAGACCCCTTCAATACCCCCCAGCATTGCAAAACTTAACAAACCTATGATAAGACTCTCACTATCTTATTGTAATTGGGCAAATTTGAAGTACCAATTAGCAACTAAACTAACAAATCTAACTCCTACCCTAATTTCCCCATCAATCTGTGAAAACCTTAGAGATGAATCAAAAGGCTGGTGGGCAATGCACCAACTTGACAGGTTGCAAACATGGGGTAAGCCGCAGACTAGCTGGCTACCCCTCATATGCAGCAAAGCCCCATTGACCAGGGGTGTCCTGGGATCTCTCTACTCAATTATAAACCTAATCAAAGGTTCACTAAACAATAGCCTACTGTAAACGACAAGAAAAATTGCTTGAATGTTACAGGCTCTGTCAGTCCACGGGCACCTTCCTTCATACGGGGAGGGAATGCCCAGTAGCTCAAAATATCTGGACCAAAACACTAGAACGAGCATCCTAAATCCTAAAGAAAACTATCCAGCCATTAAAAGACATATGCCTACTAGTTAAACAAACTCAGTTAATATCGAAAAACCAAAATAAATGGCTTCATTACCTAATGCCCTCCACAAAAAGCCATATAGCCAACTAATAGAGGACTCCAACACTTAACCTCCAAGAAATTATAAATAAATTAATCGTTATAGTGATCAATGACAGACTTACCCACATAGCTTTAAACACATACCTCATATTCCTTAAAATATTGGATCCCTCTCTCAACTTTCCGCAAACCATCGTAATCACATAACAACTCTAAACCCAATGAAGCTAATAGATAACAAATGCTCATTAAAACTGTCGGGACTCGGACATCCTGGCTCTGTCTCCAGGGGCTGGACAGGTAAGCAATTTATAAGTAGCATAGGATATTAATCTAACAAATAAACAATAAACCTAACACTTCAAATTGCACGACCATGGGAATTTCCCTTCCTCTCCCCCTTTAGTGTGTTTTATATTTTTAGCTCTTAACCATATACATTTTATGGTATATCTTTTACTATAAACTGATAAAGATTTAAAGTTATACCTTAATTTAAATTAAAAAGGAAAATTTGGAAAGAGTGTTGCAACTCAGCAAGAAAGACTATGAAAATGTATTGTCTAAACATAACAGATCTTTAATTGGCGAAATGTAAAGTTTATTGAAAACACAATGATGACTGTTATACAACATATTTGCAACAATAAAAAATATTGAAACTAGATATTACCAGCAGGTAGAATTGCTTACTCGAACACTAACGGGTAAATTCTACTAAACTTCATAATTTTCACATGTAAGCAACTAATTTGTATTCTGGAGGGCCTTATTTACAAATCAATACAGCTCTGAGTTTCATAATTAACTCAGGAATTATTTAATTTATACAATGTAGAGCCATCTTTAAAAATATCTTTCAAAAGGATTTTTGGGTGACAGATTCCCTTTCCTATGATGGTATGGTATTACTAGAGAATACTCAACCAGAAGCCAAGCACCAGTGGTGACTGCGTTCAGCATCTAGGAGAAGTGTATACCATTTAATTTTTTCTAACTTCTTCTAGACATACCTATTACAATTAACACACTTTTACGTCTTTCGGTATAAAAGCTCTAAGGGAGGCGTGGATGTTTGCCACTAAGTATTTAGGGAAACTTAATTTCCATGCAGGAAACTTTAACATGATTTCAACTGTATCCTGTATATGATGAAAGGAATGTCCACTGCCTCAATCTCTAAAAGCCATTGCTAGTTTGGTGTAAAGTTGAATATTTACGAACTTTCATGAGAGAATAATCTTTTCACTTTACTGCATATCACAAATATGTATAATTGTGGGTATAGGTTTTATACAGATTTGAGTAGTACAGACCAAACATTTCTAAACATCAAACAATGAATTTACTTTCAGTAATTATAATAGACCCCCATATAAACAAAAGCAATAGAAAAAAAAGTACACTACCCTACAATTCTGTGTTATGCATATTGTGATTTATCTAGTCCTCACAAAGTCCTAACAGTAGATAAGTCTACACGAATATAATATATAACACACAACATTACTTTGTCATTATTTATTAAACAGAAAATGATTATTATAGTTTATTTGTAACCCACTAACATGTTTCGTAGCGCTATACATGGGTTGTGTTCCCTGATGGTCCAGTAGTTAGGATTTGGTGCGTTCACCACTGCGCCAGTCAGGGAATCAAGAGGTCACACCTCATTGAAGCCAAGCAGGGTTGAACTCAGTC
Source organism: Discoglossus pictus (assembly GCA_027410445.1). Classification (NCBI taxonomy): domain Eukaryota; kingdom Metazoa; phylum Chordata; class Amphibia; order Anura; family Alytidae; genus Discoglossus; species Discoglossus pictus. The sequence goes on from CM050167.1 coordinate 244,517,038, forward strand.
AGTACATGGATGGGATACAACCTAGGAATACCAGGAGCTGTATGCTGTGGCCCACTGAAGAAGGAACTGGCAACCCACTCCAGTATCACAGCAATGAAAACCAAGTGGATCAGCATGACTATGGAGATAAAGATGTGCCTGGAGTGTTAAAGTCCATGAGGTCACAGAGAGTCGGACATGACTAAATGACACACACAAAAAATAAATGGGTTACGTAAAAGGCAAAAACAATTTTAACACATTGCAAAGAATGGAGGGCCCTGTCTTTGAGCTTAGAATCTAGTGTGTATGGTGCTTTCCCTAAAAACTTGATGACTTACAATCTAAATGGTTTGAGTGTAGAACAGGAGGGTGATAGAAGCGTTGTGCATATTAAGGCAGCAGGTGATAGGCTTCTTTAAACAAGTGCATTTTAGTGAGGTTTTGAGGCAGGACTAGACAAGGAGTTCCACAGAATAGGGGCGGCACAAGAAATGTCATGAAGGCAGGTGTGAGAAGAGATAATGAGAGAGGAGGCTTTGTAAGTTAGGGTCATGATTTAAAAAAAATTAGTCAACATTTACAGTAGGGGAAAAAAGTATTTGATCCCCTGCTGATTTTGAACGTTTGTCCACTGACAAAGAAGTGAACAGTCTATAATTTTAATGGTAGGTGTTTTTTAACAGTGAGAGACAGAATACTCAAAAAAAAACAACAACAAAAAAGCATGTCAAAAAAATTATAAATTGATTTGCAGGTCAGTGAGGGAAATATTCATAGTATTTCATCCCCTATCAATCAGCAAGATTTCTGGCTCCCAGGTGTCTTTTATACAGGTAACAAGCTGAGATTAGGAGCACTCTCTTAAAGGGAGTGCTCCTAATCTCAGCTTGCTACCTGTATAAAAGACACCTGTCCAAACACTCAATCATATCCCAAACTGTTCACCATTGCCAAGACCAAAGGCCTTTACATAATGTCAGGGACAAGATTGTAGACCTTAACAAGGGTGGAATAGGCTAGAAACCATCGCCAAGCAGCTTGGTGAGAAGGTGACAACAGTTGGTGCGATTATTCGCAAATGGAAGAAATACAAAATTACTGCCACTCTACCTCGGTCTGGTGCTCCATGCAAGATCTCACCTCGTGGAGTTTCAATGATCATGAGAACGGTGAGGAATCAGCGCAGAGGTACATGGGAGGATCTTGTTAATGATCTCAAGGCAGCTGGGACCATAGTCGCCAAGGAAAACAATTGGTAACACACAACGCTGTAAAGGACTGAAATCCGGCAGTGCCCGCAAGGTCCCTCTGCTCAAGAAAGCACATGTACAGGCCCGTCTGAAGTCTGCCAATGAACATTTGAATGATTCAGAGGAGAACTGGGTGAAAGTGTTGTGGTCAGATGAGACCAAAATCGATCTCTTTGACATCAACTCAATTCAACTTGCTGTGTTTGTACGAGGAGGAATGCTGCCTATAACCCCATGAACACCATCCCCACCGTCAAACATGGAGGTGGAAACATTATGCTTTGGGGGTGTTTTCCTGCTAAGGACAACTGCACTGCATCAAAGAGATGATGGAGGGGCCATGTACCATCAAATTTTGGCCAGAGTATTGAAAATGGGTTGTGGATGGGTATTCCAGCATTACAATGACCCAAAACACATAGCCACAGCAACAAAGGAGTGGCTTAATAAGAAACGCATTAAGGTCCTAGAGTGGCCTAACCAGTCACCAGACCTTAATCCCATAGAAAATCTGTGGAGGTAGCTGAAGGTTCGAGTTGCCAAACATCAGCCTCAAAACCTTAATGACTTAGAGAGGATCGGCAAAGAGGAGTGGGATAAAATCCCTCCTGAGATGTGTGCAAACCTGGTGGCCAACTACAAGAAACATCTGACCTCTGTGATTGCCAACAGGGGTTTTGCCACCAAGTACTAAGTTGAAGGGGTCAAATACTTATTTCCCTCATTGACCGGCAAATCAATTTATAACTTTTTTGACATGTGTTTTTCTTCTTTTTGTTATTCTGTCTCTCACTGTTAAAATACACCTACCATTAAAATTATAGACTCATCATTTCTTTGGCAGTTGACAAACGTTCAAAATCAGCAAAGGGTCAAATACCCCCCCCCCCCCACACTGTAGTAACCTTCTGTGAGAAAGTAAGGGCAGAAACATGTGTAATCCCCCTTAGTAGTTATAAATAAAGTAAATACTCTCTGTAAGAGTTTATCAGTCTCTCACACCTGGGAGGAATTCTGGTCCACTCCTCAATGCAAATTTTCTCCAGAATTGTATTGGTTGATGGCACTTATTTGTATAGCTCACTTTGAGTCCCAGCACATCTTCTCAATGGAGTTGAGGTCTGGATTTTGAATTAGACATTTGTTTTCAGCCATTCAATTGTATATTTACTAGAGCACTTGTGTGCTTTATGATCATCTAAGCTTTAGCTATTGTGCATATGGTCTCACACTTTACTCTTGAATGTGCTGTTATAATGGAATGCAAGGTGGACTCAATTATTGTCAAGTTACAGATCCTGTGACTGCAACCATGGCTGATGATTTGGATGTAATTATTGTTGTTTGTGAATTTTGCTAGACATATCATTGTGCATTACAGCCAAATAACTCCAGTTTGCTTTCATCAAATCAACAGCATTGCCCCAGTAGTCTTGTGATTCAGTTGCATGCCGTTTCGCATCTCTAAGTTATACAGTAATGGTCTTTTCAGGAATAAGAGGGTTTATCCAGGCTACACTTAATTTGCTTCTTAAAATATAATTATGAACTGTAATGGCTACTCTATTAACAGAGGCCTGTAGATATCTGTAAGTATCTTTTGGATTTTTTGCAAACTCCAGGAGCATTATACAAGCTTATCTTCAGGTAAATATTTGAGATATCCACTCCAGAGCATATTGGTAACAGTCCACTTGTAAATCACATTTCTTAATATAGAATGAATGCTTCCATATTGTTTGAAAAATAATTTATAATCCTAATCAGACTTAGCACTGGTACAGATATAATTTATATATATTTAATTTATATAATAATAAGGCATGATGTGTTCCCACAAACCAAAATTATCTAGACTACACTGCTACAGTTTCTGATTATATTTACAGGAGGTAGCACTTCATGATAATACAGTAATATTGTCACTTGTTTATTAATACCTTATTTTAAATACCTTCCTAGCTGATACGGAAAGAGACACTTACTTTTTTTATGATCAAGGCCACAAGAGGAGGAGGACACATGGAACAAAGATTCAAAGAAGACCCTATCATCAATACTTAAGACATGTTAGCAGATGAGTGGTCTGTATTCAGTCCAAAACCAAGAGCTGGTGACAAATAGTCATTGATAGGTTAATAAGAACTCTCTTTGTGTTTAGGAACTGGAAAATTATCTGACATATAGAATATTACCACATGTTTCTTGCTATCTATGTTCCAAGAACCTCCTACAATTTGACCTTGTTAGACTAACAAGCTGTTTCTGCTAAAACTGCAATTTCCTCCGATATGCTTTATTTCATTCAAGTATATAAGTTACGCCATCCTACAAATAAATGAGCTTGTACTGAGAATCTTGTGTGTGTGTCATTTCCAGTACTGCTCCCAGAGCTCTGTGTGAGGCCCGTGGTCCAAGCCGTCAACGCAGTAAATAAGCCCCAACAGTCATGGTCAGAGTTATCTGCAAATAAACTTGGTACAAATAGTAGACTGCAAGTACCAAGCAGAAAATTGAGGAGGGATGCTGGCAATAGAAGAATCTGGGTTATAGTCGAAGGTCAAATCAAGAAATTTTTATTTTTATTAATATGTTATTTTTCATATAATGTTACAATTTTCTACTTGGACTTGGTTAGGGTTATGTGAAGGTCATATATATATACTATATACAACCATATAATCTTAAGAGATTGTACTCTCTTCATCATATCACTTTAGAGCACCAAGTAAAAGAAAGAACTCAGACTTCAGTCAGAACTCTCCAAGGCGGTTGTATTCAGTAACTGGTATCAGATGTAACATTTTTACAGTATGCTGTAATGAACATTGAAAGAAATGAGGCGAGAGAGATGAGTGAATTACAGCTGAGAGGATAAGCAGGTGTACAAAAGACAAGTCATCTCACCTAACATAATAAGCCTCTTGTGAATATTTCTCTGATCAGTGGTCCTCTCTTTTTTTTATTTGGCTTATGGCCCAGGAAGGAATAAAATAGCTTTCATAGCTTTCTACTCCTATAATGGTGCTTTGCTGCATATCAATGTCCATTATAATCTGTCTAATAATGGAATGGAGGCCTATGTCTGATATGATTTACTAGAGGACTGCAGTGAAATTATATTTCATTTATAACTGCTAAAGGAAACCCACATTTTTGAGCCTCTAAATTTTGTCACAATTCTGGAATAATTTTTTAATATGTTCATTTTTTTAAATTAATCATCTATAAAAAAATAAAAAATAATAAATAATATTAGATCTAAAATAATCAGTGTAGAAAATATCTAATTTTTTGTTGTTGACAGTTTTTTCCATATTGAGTTTGATTGACTGATAATTTAGGTAATAAACAAGCAATTCATCAATTCAGTGTTATTTTGTCGTTAAAAAATGCATTTTCCAGCATTAAAATAACACTGAAGCTTACTCTTTTGAGCTTTCAGTCAGTTTTTCTGACCCACCCTCAAAACAAGAATCTTAATTTTGTTAAAATACTGATGAGCCCCTAGGGCATTGAGTTCATTGGCCCGTTTCAATTGAGCAATTGTAACTTATAGAAGCCCGTAATGGAGGGCGTAAGTTATTTTGCTATTCAATTGGCGTCTTTTTGTGGGCTACAAACGGGTTACGGAAATCCTTGCGGTTGTTAAAACCGGAACTTACAGCCCATCAAAGCAAGAGTTCCAACCGCTAAAATCGTAAATCATTTTTTAATTGCTACAATTGCCTAAGCCCGCAAATATTTTCACACCCCTAAATGGCCAATGTAGTAGAAAATCCTTTGAGTACCAGATAGGACGCAAGAGAGTTTAACCCCTGTCCTTAGCACTGCAAATAAAAATCAATACTGCACTGTAAATAATGGGGAAAGAGAATGGAAAGAACATGGCACAACAGCAAACCTGCCAAGAGATGGCCGCCCACCAAAACTCATGGACCGGGCAAGGAGGGCATTAATCAGAGAGGCAGCACAGAGACCTAAGGTAACCTGGAGAAGCTGTAGAGTTCAACAGCAGAGACTGGAGTATCTGTACATAGGACCACAATAAGCCGTACGCTCCATAGAGTTGGGCATTATGGCAGAGTGGCCAGAAGAAAGCCATTACTTTCAGCAAAAAACAAAATGGCACATTCTGAGTCTGCGAAAAGGCATGTGGGAGACTCCCAAAATGTATGGAGGAAGGTGCTCTGGTCTGATGAGACTAAAATTTAACTTTTCGGCCATCAAAGAAAACGCTATGTCTGGCACAAACCCAACATATCACCCAAAGAACACCATCCCCACAATGAAAAATGGTGGTGGCAGCATCATGCTGTGGGGATGTTTTCCAGCAGTCGGGACTGCGAAACTGGTCAGAGTTGAGGGAAAGATGGATGGTGCTAAATACAGGAATATTCTTGAGCAATTCCTGATTTGAGGCTCGGACGGAGGTTCACCTTTCAGCAGGACAATGACCCTAAACACACTGCTAAAGCAATACTTGAGTGGTTTAAGGGGAAATATGTAAATGTGTTGGAATGGCCTAGTCAAAGCCCAGACCTAAATCCAATAGAAAATCTGTGGTTTAAACTTAAAGATTGCTGTTCACAAGCGCAAACCGTCCAACTTAAAGGAGCTGGAGCAGTTTTGCAAGGAGGAATGGGCAAAAATCCCAGTGCTAAGATGTGGCAAGCTCATAGGGACTTATTCAAATTGACTTGGAGCTGTGGTTGCCACAAAAGGTGGCTCTACAAAGTATTGACTTTAGTGGAGTGAATAGTTATGCACATTGACTTTTTCTGGTATTTTGTCCTATTTGTTGTCTGATTCCCAATAAAAAAAAAGTTGTGGTCATGCTCTCTAAATTAAATGATGCAAATTCTCAAATAATCCATATTAATTCCACGTTGTGAGGCAACAAAACACAAAAAATGCCAAGGGGAGTCAAGGTCAATACCTTTTCAAGGCACTGTATATATTATAGTTATTATCCTTATTTTCATTTCATAAATCATAGGAGTGTAGAGGAGGGGAAGAGGAAAGTGAGGCGAGAGAGGAGGAGAGAGAGGGGAACACCAGAGGGGAAGAGTGAGGAGAGCAGCAGTGTGGGGGGGGGGGGGGGGGCGGATATGCCCCCCCTCCCCCCATAGGCACACAAGCAGTAGGGCCAGAGGGTTAGGGGCCTGACCCCAGGAGGGGGGTAGTGGGGATGAGGGAATGGCCCCAGGGAGAGGACAGGGAGACCAGGAACCCCAGGCACAGTTGGTAATGCAAAAGGATGTGGCAAAGTACAGGGCATCCAATTATAGCCCAGAGGAGATGGACGTCCTCCTCAGGCAAATCCATGCCCGCTATTGGATCATACATGGTGGGAAACATGTGAGGGCTAGCCAAAAGACAGAGGCCTGGAGTCAGATTGCTTCAGCTGTTGCGGCATTAGGGGTGGCAAATAGGGACGTAAAGTCTGTGAAACACAGATATGACGACAGCCGACTGAAGGTGAAGATGGCAGAGGATGCAAGAGCTGCACGTGCAACAGGTGGTGGGCCACCAGCCAACATCACTTATTGTAGATGGGAGCAGACCCTGAGGAAGTGGATTGAGCCAGCGGCAGTGGTGGGCCTACCAGGTCAGGTGGACACAGGTGTGCCGAGAACCATGCAGAGTGAGTATCATATCACACCACACACATTGGTGTACGAAATTGTGGGACGGGGGGAATGGGGTGGACAAATACCCAGCAGATATCATGATGTTTGCATGTATGTATAAATAAGCTTGTAGCCTGGCTGGAGTATACAATGAGCTGTAACCCATAGAATTATTCTGGCTCCTACACCTCTAACCAAACGCTTATAACTGACATACAATAGCACTGTAAGTCCTATGGACATCAATAACCATGTAAATCCTCATCATTTGTATCAATTAAATGTCTGGCCAATACCTGCAGTTCAAAGTGATTCTGAATACAATCGCTATTATATCAAGACTAGCCACTTGTCTCTCTCCTTCCCTCCTTCTTTGTCCTCTCTCTCCCTCAACTCTCCTTCTGTCTCCTCTTTGCGAGCCTCGGAATGAGCAGTTTTGGCAGCCATTGCAGGCCCCGCAATGAGCGCCCTTTGCACCCATTGCGGGCCTCCCATCACAAAGGATGGGATATTATTTGACTTTATTCTCCCCCCTGTCTCTTCCTCCCCCTCCCCTGTGTCTCTTCCCTTCCTCTACCTCCCCTGTGACTCTTCCCCCCTCCCTCCCCTGTTTCACTTTCCCCACTATGCCTTCCCTTTGTCTCTTCCCCCCTCTCCCTCTACTGTATCTCTCTCCCCCTTCTCCCACCCCTGTGTATCTTTGTCGCACTCTCCCTGCCCTGGGCCTCTCCCCACTGCTCCCATTGTACCCAATTCAAAATCCTACAGAGCTAACAATCTCTCTTCAGAAATCACCTCAGCAGATACATTTCCAGTAACACTTTTCATCAACTGTGTAGTAAGTGACAAAGATCTGGAAATTGTCCAGTATATATAAAATCTATCTCACACGTGTGCAACACCGCAGTTGCGCGTCAACATTTTAAAAAAGGGCCCAAAACGCACTGCACATGCACTATTTGCGGCTTAGATGTAAGACTCATAATGTGTGGCTAAGTTGAACTTTGCAGGCCTTGCGATCCTTGGCCAAGCCGCAGTTTGCAAGCCTCGCCTTGCACTAACAAGACTCTCTTTGTGCGAGCCTCGCAATAAGCGTCTTTGCCGCGCATTGCGAGGCCCGCAAAGCATCTCCTCTCTCATCTCATCTCCTTCGGCCTACGGCCTTTGGTGCGGGCCTTCCCCTGCCTTCTTTGACCACTGCAGGCCTCGCAGTGAGCGGCTTCAGCGAGCATTACACACAAAATCACAATTACCACAACTATACATGTGATTGATTTGACATTCCAAAGAGAGTATATGTCCGGGTGTGCGCACTTCGACATATGTGGATACAGACTCTGTAGGACTGCATGTGCGTACCATTTACTGTCCTGACCTGGACCATATCGCTGCATGTTAACAACCATTGCTGGGAACATGTCACAGATTGATCAGTCTCAAACACTGCACAGCAAATCCAGCACAGCATGTGTCTGATGCACATGCAGATGGCACACTGCACCTGCAGTACACATATTCATAGGAGTCATGATCTACAATGCTCATTATGCAGGCCGTGGTTCATCTGTGTAACACAAGAACCACAGTCAATCACAGGTGACCATGATGTCAAGGATATGGAAACACATAGCTGTCAATTGTGTAGGAAGACCAGCTCAAATATATATTTTTTTCCATTTCATTACCCAAGAGGTCAAGGCCAACCATAATGGAACAGGGGGAGGCTCCACTGGAGGTGGGAGTGGTTGAGGAAGAAAGCCAGGAAATTCTAGAGGGCCTGGGACCATCCAGATGAGCAGACCAGACACGTTCACCAGCATATCAGGAGTGGGAGTCACTGCCTGGGCCCTTATAAGCATCATCCAGCCATGCCAAGCTGTTCCAGATGCTTTCACTGGCCATTTCCTTACCCCAGCCATCATCACAGCTGCCACCTGCTCCTACAACATTGCAGCCATGGCAGCCCACAACGATCCACACTTAATGGGGTCCCCCAACATGGCCAAACACCCAATGGGCTCCCTCTAAATGTGGCCTAACACACAATGGGCTTCCCCAACAGGGCCCAACAACCCAGCCCTCCAGCCGACACGTCAGACCCTGCTGCCGACACTTCAGGCCCTGCTGCCGTTGCCTCTGGCCCTGCTGCTGTCGTCTCTGGCCCTGCTGCAGTCACCTCTGGCCCTGCTGCAGTCACCTCTGGCCCTGCTGCCGACACCTCCGGCCCTGATAATAATACCTCCAGCCCCAATGCCAATACCTCTGGCCCCAATGTCGTCACCTTTGGCCCGATTGCCGTCAACATCAGCCACAATGCCATTAACACCACCACCCCTGACATTGAGGGAAATCATGGCACGTAAGGACATGGCACGTAAGAAGCAGCAAAGTTAGAGGCTCCAGTTGTTTAGAAGGCAGTGTAGGCTCAAACACACCCTCCTGGCGAGCACCAGATTGCTCCATTCTGAGCTGAGGAGACACAACCGAAGGATGGAGAGAAATGAGGAACTGGCGATTTGGGACAGACAGCAACTCATCCGATTAGCCGAATGCAAGCTCATACCTCTCAAGTCCTTTGGTTGCACAACTGCAACCCGATACATCGGCCTCCTCATCTCACACCTCACTACCATCTCAACCAAAGTAGTGGCACCCCATGCTCCTACACCACCAAGATGTGGAAAAATGAGACAGGGCGCAGGCATGGAAGGTGGGGTCCCAGTGCTGCGGAAGAGGAGGTATTAGGATCATCCAGGAAGTCCTACTCTTGATCACTCCTCACTGAATACTGATTGGTATAGATGTTGACATACTATTGGCTGGCTACAGAGTGTGTACATGTCAACAAGTGATGTTCAATGTGGATTGACCTTGAGATATGATGTTGTAGTTAAACAGAATATTGTTATGATTGATATCTTGTCTCTGTAGATGTTAATAGACACATCTCAGGACAATGAAGGCATGTATTTCATCTTCGAGCAGTACAATACCATCATGTGAGTGAACGCTAAACCCAGTGGCCAACAGGCATTCGATCAATGTCATTCACCACGGCACGTGGATCTGAAATGCACTATATAACTACATGACTGGTGTGAGTTTCAATTATAATGAATAGTGTTCTGGCTTTAGAGTTGCACGGTCCCATTAGAATCTGCTAATCAAAAGCAATAGCTATACATGCGTTTTTGGTGCATTTCATCCCGTTAACAGTATGAAAGCGGATTAATGTATTTCATGTCATCCAAACAAAGTAGATGATTTCCTTGGTTTGACATCACGATCAATGTGCATGTGTTTAGTGGTAATGTGAACAGTGTAATCGGTCTGGCCTTGGTACCACCCATATACCAGTGAGATGTGATATCAGCATGGCACAACTATTCCATGTAGATAGTGATAGTACTTTTTGCTGAAAGATTGTGTTCAAAGTAAAGCATGCCTTGTTTGTATTACACATCCTCAACATATTCCGGGAAGGATGATTGAACAGGACAGAATCAATATGGTTATTACTGCTCGTAGATGCCGTTTATGGTAATAGGTTTATTGTAGTGTTCAGAGCAAAAACAATGTACTATAATAACAGCGTATGATTGTTCTTACTCCGTACATGTTACGTTTGCAAATTAAATTGCTACGAATCTACTGGCGTTCAAACCCGTAACCCGCAAATGGAGTCAAAATCCTACGAGTACGAGAGAGAACCTGTAAGAGGGTAAAAGTTCTATATGTAGCACTGTAAATGCAAATATACACACACTTAATATTAAAGGTAAAGTGATGTTAGGTATTAAAATTAATAGCACAACAAGCTCAAGCTCGCAAATTTGCAATATAAAATACCATATATACTTGAGTATAAGCGGAGTGTTTTAGCCCTTTTTTTAATGCTGAAAAGGACCCCCACGGCTTATACTAGAGTCACTCCCCCCCTACCGTGTCTCTCTAACCCCCCCTGTGTCTCTCTAACCCCCGTGTCTCTCTAACCCCCCATGTCTCTCTAACCCTCTGTGTCTCTTTCCCTCCCCCCCTCCTCATCCTCAACCCCCCCTCCTTATGCTAAACCCCCCTCCTTATTCTAAACCCCCCTCCTCACTTTACCCCTCTAAATACCTCCCCATGCCCCTTTCTCCTCACTTACCTCCATCTGCAGCTGCTCCTCCACCCCTCCACGCTCCTTCCTGCGTCGGGACCCTGCATATGCTATTGACGTGACGTCACGCCATTAGCATTGGCCGGGTCAAGACGCAAGAAGGAGCGTGTACACGTGTACAAGGTTGAGTCTCATTATTATAATGAGTTACTGATTAAATGCTTAATTGTCAATAAATGCATCTCTTTTAAATATTCATGTCTTTACAGATCTGTAACACACAGTCTATCACTGGGCTCTATTTGAAAACCCACCTGGAAAATACATTTTCAGAATATTTTCATAACCTTTTTCTGCTAAGGACCCCAATGGTTTAAGGGATAATTTTGTATGCCTCATGAATCTGTATATTCATCGTTTAGTATACCATGGGGGTCCATAGGGACATTCTGAGTATAGTGATTCATTTTAGATATCATGGGGTCCCTAGGTACCTTTATGGTAACGGTTTATATTTAGGTGATTCTTACTTGATTCTTTTTTTTATTTTTTTGCAGAAACCATATATTAGTTCTTGACATTTGCTTTTCAAAACTCACTTAGCTTCAAGAGTTCTTTAGGTAGCCGTGAAATAAAGGCCTTTATTCATCCTTAAATTCCAAGCCATAATTTGTTTTAACTGTGCTGCATTGTAATAAATATTAGGCTTGGTGTTGAGAAACCAATTTGTTTTTATGTGTATACATGCAATATTTATTAGCTGTTGGGAATGTATACCTCCAAATATAAGACTATAAGTGCTTAATGTCCCTTATAGAATTTTGGCCGAGTAATAGTAATTTATTCTATATATGTAATGATTTTTCTAAATCGTCTGTGTGCTTGAATTTGTAAACCTAAGTATTTATATGTGAATTATGCCAGGAAAAAATGTAAATAGTTTTTTTAGTCATTTCTAAGTTGGGGCAAGAAATAAACTGGTTTATAAGTACAGTGTTATCTATATCCCAGCAAATTGTTCTAATATACTAAATAGTTACATTGTAATAGTTGCATAGTATTTGAGGTCGAAAAAATACTTTTATTCTATCATGTTCAACCTTTTTAGATAGCCTCTGATCTGCAATATGCAGATTAAATAATAATTGATTCAGAGGAAGGCAAGCAGAAAAATCTCCAGTGAAACTTTGCCAATTGTCTCAAAAGGTGAAGACAATAAAAACTAAAAATCCTTCTTAACCCCAGATACTGGCAATTTGATTCCTCCCTGGATCAATACTCCCTAACTAATTATCCAGGAAAACCCTGAATGCCCAATATCCAATTTATCTATTCGAATCCGCTGTCACCACCTCCTCTGGTAGAGAGTTCCACAGTTCAACCACCCTTACTTTGAAGAACCCTTTTCCTTTCTTAAGGTGAAACCTTTTTACTTCTAAACTCCTCTTGTCAGTTGAAAACCTCTTGGCACAAAACATTCACTTGACAAAGACTTATATTGACTCTGGTTTTATTTATATAAGGTAATCATGTCTCCTCTTAGACACCTTTTTTCTAGAGAAAATAAGTTTAATTTGGTTAGTCTTTCTTCATAACTTAGCCCCTCTATTCCCCTTATTAGTTTTGTTCCTCTTCTCTGTAATTTTTCCATCTCTAAAATGTCCTTTTTTATGAAGTGGTGCCTTATATTGTACTCCATATTCCAAATTAGAATGTACTAGGGATTTTTATAGTGGCAGAATTATATTGCTTCCATTTCTTCTATACCATTATTAATACATGCTAATATTTTGTTTGACTTTGCAGATGCTTAGCATTGAGCACTGTTACCTATGTGGTTGTCCACAAGATCTCCCAAATCCCTTTTAATATCGGATACCCTTAGATCTGCCCCATTAAGATAATTTGCATGGCTATTTTCCTTCCCAAATGCATAACTTTATATTTATTTTTATTAAATCTTATCTGCCATTTAGTCTCCCATTTCTCTAATGTATGCAGGGAAAGTGCATCATGTTTTGATTTAATTATCAGCAAAAATGGAGACAATACTTTCCAGTCCTACTTCTAAGTCATTAATAAGTATGTTAAAAAGGAGAGGACCTAATACTGAACCCTGAGGAACCCCACTTACCACATTAGTCCAATCTGAGTATGTTCCATTTACTACAACCCTTTGCTTTCTGTCTTTTAGCCAGCTCTTAATCCGTGAGCACTGTATCAAAAGCCTATGCAAAACCCAAAAGGACTACATATACAGAGTTTCCTTGATCCAAGTTCTTACTAACCGCCTCATAGAAACAAATTAGCTTTGTTTGACAGGACCTATCCCGTGTTTACTCCTACTTATAATCTTGTTTAAACAGACATATTATTGTATACTATCCCTTATTAACCCTTCTAAAAGCTTTCCCACTATAGAAGTGAGGCTTACAGGTCTATAATTCCACGGATTTGCTCTTGGTCCCTTCTTAAATATAGATATCACATCTGGTGGCGACCCTTTGTTGAGTGAATCTTGAAAAATTAAATATAATGGTTTGGCTATTACAGACCTCGGTTCCCTCAGTACCCTTGGATGTATTCCACCAGGACCTGGGGCTTTATTAACATTTATTTTTTCCAACCTCTTTTGGATTTCTCCCTGGGTTAACCAATTATTTGGTAAAGGTAGTGTAGCCCCATTTTGTTGCAGTGACCACTGGTACCTCCCTTGTGTATATGAAGAAAATAACCAATTTAGCTCATCTGCCTTTTCCTGGTCACTAATTATTAGACAGCCTGTGTCACATTGTAATGTTCCTATAGCTTCCTTCCTCGCCTTCTTCCCATTAATATAGTTTAAAAAAATATTTTAGGGTTAGTCTTATTCTCTTTTGCAACTAACTTTTAATTTTCTAGTTTAGCCAGTCTAATAGCTCTTTTGCAAGCCTTGTTGATTTCCTTGTATTCACGTAAAGCAGTCTCTGTCCCCTGTAGTTATAAACAACTGACTATCTTGATTTTTAAATCATTGCTAAGCCACATTGGATGTAATTTACTCCTTTTACTTGTATTCCTAGATGGTATATGATGATAAGTATGTATATTTAGTAAGTATTTAAATGTTGTCCATTTATGTTCAGTATGTGTACCTGTCATTTCTTTGTCCCAGTCTATACTTTGTATTGCTGCCCTTAGACCATTAAATTCTGTCCTTTTAAAATTAAGACTTTTTGTTGGCCCCTTCAAGTTTTTTTTAATTTAATCTCAAATGAGACCGTGTTGTGATCACTGTTTCCCAAAGGTTGTCCGAATTTCAACATATGATACTATATCAATATTATTTGTGCTAACTTAATCCAAGATAGCCTAATTTCTAGTAGGTTCTTGTATAACCTGGGTCAAATAATGATCCCTGAGTGTACTCAAGGACCTGCTTCCTTTACTTGCACTGCTGCTTTCACTCATCCAGTTTATTTCATGGTAATTAAAATCTCCCATTATTAGAACTTGCCTATGCTTAAGCTGCATTTTCAATCTGTAACAATAATTGAACTTCATCACTTCATGCCTGCTATAGAGATTGTACCCAAGTGATAAGTCAGCCCAGTGCTCTAAAAAACCCAAACTCCTCCTTAGTGCACCACTTTTTTAACCACGCATTAACCTCCATAAGCTCCTTCTGTCTCCCTGGGCTAGCACATGGCACTTGTAGTATCTCGGAAAATACTACCTTGGAAGTCCTTGCTCTAAGCTTGTTTCCTAGATCCATAAAATCATGTTTTTCTAGACACTCCATCTTCTACATACTTTGACATTGTTACCAATATGTAACAAGACCATTTGGGTAATTTCCAGCACCTCCCAATAATTTATCAACAAAATCCACAAGATGTTGAACGCGAACCAGCAAATTACTCGATTGCAGGTATCTGGGTGACACCCTGTCTACCTTCCTAATAATAGAGTCCCCTACCAAAAAAACCTGTCTGTTGCTCTGCCTATTCTGCCCTCCCACTCCTCCAGTAGAACTGTTCTCCCAACTGTTAGAGGGAACAGCTCTTCTTGACATTGGCATTCCTGAATGGATGTCCCCAACAGTTTCACTTGTAATCTGTTGGTGTTTACCAACACAGAACTGGCCTGCCTCCTCCTCCCATTCCCCATGCTTTCCCTTGTACAAGTAACCCAGCTACCTCCCTGGACATCCTCACAAGACTCATCTACACCCTCCATGCTAGGCCCAGCTAAACTGTGTTCAGAGAGCACCAACTCCCTTTCAAGTAGAGCAATATCACTAAGTGTTGCAATTCTCCTCTCCAGTTCTCCAATTTAAGCCTCAAGGTAGGTAACATGCTTACACCTGTCACAGAGGTATGGACTCTGGATCAGCTGTTCCAGCAGTTAATACATGTGACAGGATGTACACTGAGTTTGGTAATTATTAGTCAGTGCAGTGATAACCTATCACAAAAATACAGTGGTGGAAAAAAACAATATCAAGAGATTTGGATAAAGCTTTAGTTTTCAGAATTAAATCACAGTTGCAAACAGACCCACACAAGTCCCCCACGTATATGCAAGTTTAACACATGCAAAAATAGATTTGGCAAAGTTGTTAATTTTTTAAGATTGACAAAAAAACATTGTCGGCAAAGAAGCTAATATTAAATTCACATTTGCCAACTTGTATTACATTGATATTAATTTTTTTTTCTGACAGTAACTGCAAGAGGTTTCATTGCAATAGCAAATAATGCTGGAGAATGTGGACAACCCTGACATGTTCCACTTTGAATATTTATATCCCCTGTTGTTGGACCAGGAAGTTTTACAGATGTATTTGGGTTATTGCAAAAAAATTTAATTGTGTACAAAAATTATCTTTCACTTGTTCATTCTTCTCACACAAAACTCTGATGATTCTCTTTAGAAAGTGATTTATAGTGCATGTGCAAGGGTGTCGATCACTACCCTGGACAGATTACGAACAACTTTCATTTGTCCTTGTTGGTATTACAATGTTTCGAAACAATTAGAGAAATGAGCAAACATGGCTTATTATTAACAAATAAAAGATGATTTAAAATAAACTAAGATCACTACCTTTATGTGGTGAAGGGGCTTGTGTACTTCGATGAAGCTATGAGCTATATACCATGTGGGGTCAGCCAAGATGGTCAGGTCATGGCAGAGAGGTCAGACAAATTGCGGTCCACTGGAGAAGGAACTGGCAACCCTCTACAGTATCTTTGCTAAGAAAACTTTATGGACAGGCACAACCAGAGATATAACGACATGGCACCGGAAGATGAGCCCCTCAGGTCAGAAAGTGCCTACAACATTACTGAGGAAGAGCAGAGGGCAAGTACCATTAACACCAGATCAAATGAAGTGGTTGGACCAAAGCCGAAATGACACCCAGCTGCGGATGTGTTTGGAGGGGAAAGGAAAGTCTGATGCTGCAAAGTTCAATTCAGAATAGGAACCTGGAATGTTAGAGCTATGAACCAAGGCAAACTAGATGTGGTCAATAATGAAATGACAATGGTAAACATTGATATCCTGAGAATTGGTGAACTTAAATGGACTGGACAGTTCACATCAGACAACCACCAGATCTTCTACTGTGGTCAAGAATCCCACAGAAGAAATGGAGTAGCCCACAAAGTCAATCAAAGAGTGGCCAAAGCAGTGCTCGGTTACAATCCAATAAATGAAAGAATGATTTCAATTCGAATTCAAGGCAAGCCATTTAATATCACAGTGGTCCAAGCCTATGCTCCAACCACGGATGCTGAAGACATTTAACACATCATAGATATAACACCAAGAAAATATGTTACTATCATCATAGGAGATTGGGATGCTAAAGTAGGGAACCAAAGGACACCTGGAATAACTGGCAAATTTGGCCTTGGAGTATAAAATGAAGCAGGTCAGAGATTAGTAGAATTCTGTCAAGATAATTATCTGGTTGTAGCAAACACCCTCTTCCAACAGCCTCCAAGACAACTCTATACATATACATCACCAGATGGACAACATAGAAATCAGATTGACTATATACTTTGCAGGGAAAACCATCAGACCAAGTAAATACGAAATAAATAATATCCCTTGTGAATATGCAGTGGAAGTAAAGAGTAGATAATAGAGAAAGGATAATAGAGAAAGTAAGAGAGTTTCAAAAAAACATTTACTTCTGCTTCATAGACTATGTGGATCATAACAAAATGTGGCATGTCCTTAAAGAGATGGTAATACCAGATCATCTCATCCTCCTCCTAAAGAATCTGTATGTCAACCAAGAAGCCACGGTCAGAACCGAACATGGGACAACAGAATGGTTCAAGATTGGAAAAGGAGTGTGACAAGGTTGTATATTGTCACCATATTTATTCAACTTATATGCAGAGTACATCATGCATAAGGCTGGACTGGATGAATCCAAAGCCGGAATCAATATTGCTGGAAGGAATAACAACAACCTCAGATATGCTGATGATACGACTCTGATGGCTGAAAGTGAGGAGGAACTAAAGGACCTATTGATGAGGGTAAAAGAAGAGAGAGTGCAAAAGTTGGCCTGCTGCTCAATGTTAAAAAGACGAAGATCATGGCAAATGGCAATCTCACTTCCTGGCAAATAGACGGGGAAGAAGTGGAGGCAGTGACAGATTTTATTTTCCTTGGATCCAAAATCTCTGCAGATAGTGACTGTAGGGATGAAATTAAAAGACGTTTTCTTCTGGGGTGGAAAACTATGGCAAGCTTGAACAAGCTAGTAAAGAGTAAAGATATTAAACTACCAACAAAGGTACTCATAGTTTGAACTATGGTATTCCCAGTAGTAACATAGGTATGTGAGAGCTGGACCATTTACGAAATCTGAACTCCGTAGAATTGACGCCTTTGAATTGTGGTGTTGGAGAAGACTGCTTAAAGTCCCTTGGACTGCAAAACGATCCAATAAATCAATACTTCAGAAAATCAAGACAAGCTGTTCACTAGAAGGTATGATCATGTGGCCGAAGCTCAAATATTTTGGCTACATTATGAGACAGCAGGATTCCTTAGAAAATACTCTGATGCTGGGAAAGATTGAAGGCACAAGAAGAAGGGGATGACAGAGGCGGAGATGGATAGATGAAGTCACTGAAGCAATGAACATGATCTTGATGGAGCTCAGAGAGGCAGTGACTGAGAGATGCACCTGGCGTGCTGTGGTCCATAGAGTCACGGAGAGTCGGACATGACTGAACGACCAAACAACAAAAAAGCAGCAAGTGCAGTTATCAGTTTCTCTATCTCCTTTTTTCTCAAACAGCACACCATATTCTCCTGTTCACTCTTGGCTCAGTTCTTCTTTCCTGCACTCTTCTACTCATCATTTCTAAATCCATTTTCTTTAACACACATTTTTCACACTCTTTCCCTTGCACTATTATTTAATCTCTCTATTTTAGCATGATTTACACACTAGCCTATTGATTTTCCACAACATAGTCTTATACTTTAACTTGACATGTTCCTACCTTACAGAAGTGAGGAAGTTATAGACCCAAGATGAAAAAGGTGTTTTTAATTATCAATTGAGGACATTACAACTATTTTATTCCTGGTTGGTAAAAATTCCAAACAGAGAGACAAGCTGACAAATTATTTATATACTGACTTCTGGACAGAACTCTAGAAACGACTTTACATATTACAATCAAATATGTTAAACTAATTGTAATTTTAGGGGAAATTCAGAAAAAATTTATTGAATGTCCCTGACTTTGTTTAACATTATGTTACAAATGCATGCGCAAACTGAGATATAAACTACGGTAACTAATATTGACACACAATTTTTTTACAGCTCCTGTTGAGCTAAGATAGGGGGTGTAAAATAAAAGGGCTGTTTTGTCTTGTGATACAAGAATTAACAGTACTGTTATTACTAACCTCTAAATGTTTAACATCTGTACCCAAATGCAGTGTTTCTATTGGTAGGTACACTGTACCTATGTAAGCAGATCGGGGGGGGGGGGGGGGGGGACAAGTTTTAGTTTCAAGATTGTACGTGTATAGAATTAATCAATGTAATGTGTGTTCCTGATATAAATAGCATGTGTGTTATTAAAAAAAGGTAAAAATGGGGGAATCTTAGATATGCCTTTAAGCAGTAAATTTAAGAGGTAATGATAGCATTTTCTTGTCATCCTGAATTTTTTTCAGTGTTTCATGTATCTGGTAAAAACAGATGGCTATTCTCAAGTAATGTCTTGAATATCATCACACAGTGTAAAGGTAATGTTGTCAGTTACATTATTTAATACAATCATTGAGATTAAGGTCATTTTTACACTTCTGGAATCTAAGACTGATCTGGTCCAAAAATTTGGTTTTGTCTATGAAAATAGGCAAAAGAAAAGTCTGTCATTACCCTCAAATGGAGAACAGATAGAGAAAATAAATTCATGAGAATATAGCTCTACATGTAAATACCAATTTGAGAATTAAGTTTTATAAGGAGATGAGTGCTAACAATTTTTGGCTCTCTTTGATAGCAGATGGAGATGAGAAGAGCATGTGTGTGTGGGTGTTTGGAAGTTAAGCATTTTTTTCAAAGACGCTAACAATTTCTGTTGCTCAACATGAAAGGCAATGGAGCAGACAATATAACATAATCTTGTAGTCATGGAATATGAGTTATAACTTGTCCTGCAGACATAAATAACTTACGGTAATTCTTGTTATGAGTTTAAACACTTTTGTATAGGATGGAAGTCCCCAAAGCATAAAATATTTGGAAACCTTCTATCAGTTATATAAATATCCTCATATCTTAAGATATTACTAAACAATCAGCTTGTATGTAAACTGCTGGACATATGAACTTACAGCCCCATTAAATTGGAGATACATGTTAACACAGAGCTCATAAATGTCATCTATTTACGTGCTAAATGCATCTTAACGTTGTTCGCAGCCGACTTTGCGTGTTAACACGCAGGACGGCAGAGAATAGGCTACGTGGAGTACATGGAGAGCTACGTTGAACTTTGCACATTTAAACCTTTTGATCTGTCATGCCTGTAACCACTAATTGTTTAATTCAGCTATTAAAGTGCTACGTAGTCACTCGCGAACAAGCACGTAACACGCAAATGGAGTCCAGAGGCCAATGTTTGCGCTAGAGCACCCGCAAAGGGGTTAAGTACAATACGTAGCACTTCTAATGGAAATAAAATCACCCAACTGTACATTTATTATAATGGAAAGGGAGGCCAGGTCTTAGAATTTATAGCACAACAATCTGAAGCCCGCAAATCAGCCCAGAAAAATACTTTATATTATGAATATCATTTGTCTGATATCGATCCCAGCAATCAATGTGTTACGACATATACTGTAACTTGCATGTAATAGAATAGAATATTTACTGCTTTATTAATGTTGCATTATTTCTGGCCTGTTGGACTGATCGCAAACTGGATTTGAAGCACCGAGGACTTTGAAAAGGAGAGGGTACCTTTCAGTGACGTAACGCTTACAATCTCTCATTCCATTGGCTCCATCTGAAACCATAACTATGAGATTGCTTAGTTGTTTGTGTGTGAGGATGCAAGACTGATGGCTGCAACCTAGTTTACGAAATAGCGTCTCTCGCCCGAAGCTCGCAGACCTTTCTGATTTTATCGCAACGTAACTCTGCCAAATTTGAAGCGCACAGCCCTTACATGCTACACGTTAGATTTATGTGGCTGGAATTTAATATGGTCGAAAATTAGCAAGCAAAGGGACTAATAAGGGATGTTTTTCTTTGCACTCTGCAGAAGGAAAAACCACGCCTGTAAAGGACACACTTTTTTAATACAACTTGGAGCCGAGGATTCAGGTTACTTGAAGACAAGACAAAAAACAGCAACAACATAAGAAGATGGTTCCTGTTTTTCATCACACATTGAATTGTATGTTATTTGTTAATAAAATTAAAATGGTGCAAAATGCATTTAGAAATAACGAGGATAAAGCAGACATGTAACCTAAATCACTGGAAAAACTAGAAACTAGTATCAAATACTCTGTACAAAAATAAATGTTATGCTTAAGGAACACAGGATTTGACAATATTAAAAAGATAAAGGTGTAAATATCTGTATGTGATTATTTAAACATCATATTTATTGGAATATAAGAAGACAGCAATGGGACAAAATCCATATACCAAATATACTCGAGTATAAGCCGAGTTTTTCAACCCTTTTTTAAGGCTGAAAAGGGCCCTCTCGGCTTATACTCGAGTCACCTGGCATATGCTAATGACGTGACGTCACATGCGCGTCACATCATTAATAGCATTGGCCTGGGTCCAGGCGCAGCCTGAAGGAGCGCAGAGGAGCAGCTGCTGATTGAAGGTAAGTGAGGGGAAAGGGAGAGGGGGGTTTAGGATGAGGAAGGGGTTGAGGATGAGGGGTTGAGGATGGGGGGGTTGAGGATGAGGATGGGGTAGAGGATGAGGATGGGGGTTGAGGAGAGAGGTTGAAGATGAGGAGCGGGGTTGAGGAGGGGGGTTGAGGATGAGGAGGGAAGTTGAGGATGAGGAGGGGGGTTGAGGAGGGGGGTTGAGGAGGGAGGATGAGGAAGGGAGTTGAGGTTGAGGAGGGGGGTTGAGGAGGAGGAGGGGGGTTGAGGAGGAGGGGGGTTGAGGAGGGTGATAAGGGAGGGGGAGGGAAAGAGACACAGGGAAGGGTGGGGAGGAAGAGTCACAGGGAAGGGAGATGGGGGAAGAGACACAGGGGAGGGAGAGGGGGGAGACACAGTGGAGGGCGAGTAGGGGAAGAGACACAGGGGAGGGAGAGGGGGAGAGACACAGGAGAGGCAGAGGGTAAAGAGACACAAGAGAGAGAGGGAGGACACAAGAAAGGGGCAGAGAGGGCACACAAGAGGGGGACACCGAGGGCACAAGAGGGACACAGGGGGCACCCTCGGCTTATACTCGAGTTACTAAGTTTTCCCAGTATTTTGTGGTAAAATAGGTGCCTCGGCTTATACTCGGGTCGGCTTATACTCGAGTATATACAATAAATGGGATGAACTCCTCCCTCAATATAATACATATAAAACCATCCATCACAAGGTGGTATCTAACTCCTGTAAGAATTAAGTTTACAAACCCATCCTTAGATAGACAATGCTTGCAAAGCCACTGGAACTTTAATGCATATGCCGTGGGACTGTCCTAAAATAGCCCACACATGGACTGAAACTTACAAAATCTTAGAGAAATTGTGGCGGTTTTCAGATACCTCAGAAGCCAGAATAAGCCCTATTGGGGCATTTTATCCCAAATCACACAAAGGAGGCTCAATTTCTTTCTAACCAAATATTTTTAGCCACCAGAAGCACCCTCACTAAAAATTAGAAGACATCCAATCCTATGTTCAAGGACGTAATGAAGAAAACCAAATACATATACGCTATAAGACAGATTTCAGTGGAATTAGACGCCAACTATACAAAATGGACCTCATGTTGGGACATATGGACACTACGAACTGGATGACAGTGAACTTGGTAGAAAGAATCACTCCAGCCGCAAAAGCGGCATACAACTACAAACACCCCCTTTTTCCCTCTTTTTTTTATGACAATTTATGGCATATCCTGATGTAAAATGTACTACTGAAAAAACAATAGAAGGGAGTAATAGAATCAAGCTTTCCTAGATGTTAATTGCTCACTATTTATGTGGCCTTTGTATCTTACATCTACTCTTGTTACAACCTCCATTCCCTTCAATACAAATTATTTGTTAAAAAAAAAGGAATATAAGACACAGCCGAATTAGACGTCTGTTTTCACTCTAGACAATATATGCACATTTTGTATCTCTTTGTAAATAAGTGTAAAAAAGAAGATCTACAAATGTGTGAATAAACATACACAACTCCAAAAGTTAGCTTTAATTCAAACGCGTCAATTCTATGGAGCACAGTCTTCTTTATGGTTCTGCTCTCACTTGCGTATGACATGTTTGGGAATACAATAGTTCTATCTCGGCAGACATTTGTTGAGGGTGTTATATCCTAACTTTTTAATAGCTTATGCAGACTTACCACAGCCCCCCCACTTGAAATGAGTTTTCCACCAAGGTAGTGTTTGAGTCATAGGGGGAAGTGATATAGGGAATGAGTCAAGAAGTAAAGCAGGTGGGATGGCTTAGTGCATGCTTTAGTACATAGTCTTCAAATATCCTATGTGAATACAACAGTTGGCCAATCATTGACTGTTTTGTATAAATTAGACCATAACAAAGAGTTAATTGGCAAGTGTGTTAACCAGTGAAACTCAACATCAAGCTAGTGAGTTGAATATTTTGAAATTATCTCGTAATTAATTAGACAAAAAGTCATAAAGCTGTTTTTTAATTAGAAATAAATATTGTTGTCTCTTCTTGGCCCTGGAGGCATACATGTAAAGTAGGCAGAAGTTGATTGTGTGAGAGGAGCATTTACGTTCTTATCAACTGGTAGTTGCATTTATTGATGCAATGTACCTCACTCTGGGACTTTGAGGGGATGGAGAGTGGCATTAATTTCAATCAGTTATCTAACAAATAATCAAAACATTCGCCTGTTCCCTTCTACCCAAGCCCTCTCTCTCTGCTAATAACTTAAACCTGCCCCCCCATGATCCGCATCTCAGCAAGTGATATAACAAACAGACATTGGATTCTTGTACTCATAAACATAGTCTTCACAAATTCTCTCTGCCTTTTATTCCAAAGTTATCTATGGATTTTTGGAATGAGAGGAATTTGAGGAAACTTAGATTGAAAAGTACTAAATTAATTTAACTAGCAGAAAAAACTTAACGCTGCCCCTTTTAGTGCTGATTCTCTACAGCTCTGTTTTCGCTGTAATTCCCTGTTTTGTGCTAAATTCCACTACAGTGCTGTTTTTTTGCCCACCGATCGCTGTTAAATGCTCTGATTCTTGATAACGCTGTTGTTTTCTAACAGGACCCCGTTTAAAGTTCAGAACATCATCACAGCATTAACAAAGAGATTGCAAAGGGGGGGGGGGGGGGAGAGAGAAAAGTGCCATCCTGAAGAGAGAGAGTGCCACAAGAGACCCCCAAATTTCTACCTCCAATATCCTGAGACAAGGTACAGAATATTGTCATCCCTTGTTTCTTATAATGTGGTTGTTAATTGTTTAATAACATCTACATTAATTGTATTTTTTGTACTGTTTTACAGAACATGAGTGAGCGCAAGGAAAACCAGGGCAAGTTGAAGGGCCAGAGCATTCTTCTGCATGTCAAGATGCAGGTGCTTGACCATTTGGAATAAAAGGATCGCCAAGTGGACATTGGAGCAGATTTGAAGTTGCCAAACTCCACAATTGGCACCATACTGAAAAACAAAGAAGAGATCAAGTCTTCAGCAAGTTCCAGCCCTGCATCTTCAACAAAGAAGACTACCCGCTCCAGATGCTATGCACTTTAGGAGGTGGATAAAAATTATCCATTTGGATCAACTACGAACTTGAGAGTAACAAGCCTCTCAGCCAGGCCATCAAATGGAGAAGGCAGGTCACACTTTGAACTTATGGGCTTGGAATTTAATGTGGCTAAATGTTTCATAGACTATTAGCCACATTAAATTCCAAGCCTGTAAGTGCAACGTGAGACCTGCAACAGGTGCAGGCTTGAAATTTGGACAAGTTACAGAGCTATTAAATTCGAGCAGGATGTGAGTTACTGGCTTGAGACGCAAACCCGTAAACCATTTGCCGAATGTTGGATGCGCAACCATGATCGTGATCAATTAGTCAAACTCGTAGTTACGGGTTTAGATGGAGACAATGGCAACAGAGATCGTCATCATTACGTCACTGAAAATGGAGGTTGGATTTCAAATTCTTAAGGGTTTCAATTATGAGTTACAATCGTACCCACATTCCAAAAATTATGCAATATTGATAAAGCTGTAAATATGATATTCTAGGCCATGCAAGTTCCATTATATTTATTAACACATTGGTTACCGGGATTGATATAACACAGAAATTACACATGAAATAAAGTATTTTATAGTATACTGTAGTGTGTATATATTTGCATTTACATAGCTATGTATAGGGCTTTAACCCACTAACGGGTCCTCTCTGGTACCCGTGGGCCTTTTGATTGAATTTGCAGGTTAAGGGCTTTGTACACCAGTGAATTTGTTGCAATTTAATAGCGAAATCTGAAAGTAGCAGTTACGGGCTTGATAGAACAAAGGATTTGCAGGCATGAAGTTCCACGTTCCGGAGGCTTTTTTCGCTCATAAACCGCAGATCGGCAGCTAGAAAGGACCCGCAAGGGGGGTAAAGTTAAATCTGTTGCACTGTAAATGCAAATATCACCACACTACTGTACTTTCATGAACAGGGAAAGTGATGTTAAGTCTTAGAATTAATAGCACAACATTGTCAAGCTCGCAAATCGTCCCAGAAAAATACTTTGTTTCATGTTCAATTTCCGTGTTATATCGATCTCTGCAATCATGGAACTCGCATGTAATAGAATTCATATTTACGGCTTTATCAGTATTGCATTACATCTGGAATGTGGATCCGATCGTAACTTGTAATTGAACCCCGTAAGACTTTGAAATCTCACCTCCATTTACGTAATTCTGACGACAACTGTTTCCATTGGCTCTATCTAAACTCATAACTATGAGTTTGACTAATTGATCACATTCATGGCCGCACATCCACGGAGCGAAAAATGGTTTACGGGTTTGCTTCTCAAGCCCATAACTCGCAGCATGTTCTAATTTAATAGCACTGTGAATCTGCGACTTTTCAAGCTCGCAGCCATTGCAGGTCTCACATTGCACATCCGAGCTTCGAATTTAGTGTGGCTATATGCTCCTTAGAGTATGGTCCAAACTGCTAACGTAATCTATCACTTTTTGCCACACCCTCTTCACACCCAGTCTCACTGTCACCAAACATAATGCGTAATCTCCTCAGTACAGCTGACCATAACATCATTCTCTCGGATAACGTAACCTGGACCTCTTGTTTTATTGGAATTATCAGATACTCTCCAAACTATGTTGAGACTTTTTCCTGTCTCAATGCTTTGCCCTTACATTTTTGGAGTGCCACTCCCACTCCTACCAACACTCTGATGTACCCTCCATGGACTTATCGATGTAAGCCTGTTGGGAGCAGTATGCCTTCATCTCCTTCCTCACTTCCTGCTTGCATTGTTCCCTCTCAACTCTCTGTGGCCAAAACACATCTCTGTTCTCTCCTACTCCTCTCCCTCTGCCCATTACCGGGCCTATAAACATGGCTTTTTCATTCTATAGCTTTTCCCTACTCCTGATCCTCTTCCAACCTAGTCATCCATCTACTCCCTCTATTTGACCACCACCTCCTAACCTTCAATCTCACCACATCTTCCTCTCATTACCTTTCTTCAACTCTGGCCACCATTACCCGCAGAAATCTGTAAGCGCTTGACCGACAATAGTTCTCCATTAGCTACTACACCTCCTAAGCCCCATCACCAACCTCACTTGCCCTGACACTGCCACCTCACATTACAATTCAACTCTTACTTCCACCCTAGACAGTCTTGCCACATAAGCTCTTGCAAACAGCCTCACTCACATCCACAACCATGGTACACTAAATGAACATGCTACGTCCAGAAATGCTCCCGCACTGCTGAACATTTATGGAGGAAATTTCAGAGTACAGCAGACTTCGTCCATTACAAGTTTATATTGCGCTACTACTTCTCTGCCCTCAACCTTGCCAAACAGCAATCTTTCTCATCATTAATATCAAATCTGTCCTCCAACCAAAAACGTTTGTGGCCACATTCAACACTCTCCCATCACCCCTCTGCACCTCCTGTTCCCTGTTGTCTCACAGCTGAGGACTTTGCCAAACACTTTAAAGATAAGACTGAAAATATTTGAAACCAATTCTCCTCTCAATGCAGCTCAAAAACTTCCTCCTCTCAACTAACCAACATCACCCTTGCCCAATCCCACATCCATTATGGACTCCTTTAACCATGTAACTGAGAAAGAGTCTCCAATCTACTATCGACCTATTACTTTACAACCTGTCCACTGTATCCTATTCCACCACAGTTACTCCCTCCCCTCTCTACCGCACTTATCCCTGCTCTCACGCATATATTCAACCTTACCCTACACACTGGAAAGTTTCTATCATCTCTAAAACATGCCATAATTAAATCCATTCTTAAAAAAAACTCATCTAAACAGCTAATGCATTTAATTACCACCCTATATCATTACTTCCCCTGGCTTCAAAACTGCTTGAGTGTCTATAATATAAGCTCAATATAATAATAATAATAATAATAATAATAATAATAATAATATTATAAATCGCCTTACCTAATTTATTTCCTAAAATTCTCTTCTTGACACCTTCCAATCCGGTTTCCGGCTTCATCACTCCACCTAGACAGCTCTCACAAAAGTCACTATTTACTTGCGCACCGCCAAGTCAAATGGGTCATTTCTCTATTCTAATTCTCTGCTGACTTTGACAAACGTAACCACCCTCTTCTAAACCAAATTATCTACTCTCTTGGCATCCGTGACTCTGGTCTTTCATGACTCACATCATATCTACAAGGTCGAACATTTAGTGTCTCCTTGTCTGGCCCCACTTCTTAACCTCATCCTCTATTTGTTGGCATACCCCAAGGTTCAGTCCTCAGCCCTCTCCTCTTCTCCATCTATACTTCCGCACTTGGAACCTTAAAAAAATATTTCAGATTTCAATAACATCTCTATGCAGACTACATTCAAATGTACCTATCAACATCAGATCTATCCCCCTCTCTTCTAGCTCAAGTTTCCAATGGTCTCTCTAGCATATCCTCCTGGATGTCCGCCCACCATTTCAAACTCAACATTTCAAAAACGAAGCTCCTTCTTTTCCCACCTTTTTCTACAGCTTCCACTTCTCAAATATCCCTCACTGTTGACAATGCAATTATCACTCCCTCCTCCCAAGTCCGTTGCCTTGTGGTTCTTCTTGATCCTGCCAACTCTTTCATACCTAATAAATATTCACTAACAAAAACTTGTCTTTTTCACCTAAAAAAAAAAATCTCAAAATTACGTCATTATCTAACACAAGATACAACTAAAATTCTAATAATTCTCTCATCATATCTTGCCTCGACTATTGCAGGCCTCCCCATTAACCACTTGTCACCACCCGAAACCATAATGAACTCATCTACCACACTCAACGCTCTGTCCCAGTACAATCTCTTGCTCCACCAACAGCTTCAGTAAGACCTCCATCCACGCTGGATCATCCAAGGGAATTTCTCCCCATGTTGCAAGGAGTTCCTGCTTCTTGCTACTGGAGACCTCCAACTTCTCCTTCAATTCCTTTCTGGACATGATTTTAGACTGCTGAGAGATCAGGGACTGCAGCTCAGGTTTCTATGAGGGCATCAGTTCCATCTTTGCAAAGCTCCTTCTGCTGTTCGGACTTGCCTCAATCCTAAATTCAAAAGGTTAATCCACAGCTGCCTCAAAGTCTGTGATAAAACAGTGTAAACTTTCCACCCAGACACAGGTATTCTTACTCCCTAGCCGCAGTAGGAATTTCTGGGAGATGGCAGATGGGATTCAATGTAGTTGATACTAGTGCATTCCAGCATCAGACCCTATCACAACAGTTCTCTATCCAGAAATGGGAGGCAGCCTGAGACTACATTCCCAAGCAGAGACCATGTGCATCCACTGTAGTTTTGCATGGTTCTGGAGGTCAGGTGTAAGTGTCAGCAATGAGTGCAGTGTGTAGTGTAAATGTGGTGCGCGGGCGAGGTAAAGCAGTTAGTTTAGCTGGGTACTTACGCATTGAGAAATGGCGCAAATGTGTATGTGTTTCGCTGGTGTGTATGATTTTCCTTACTTGGTAAAAGTGTATATTTACCTTGTACGGCTTTTTGGTAAAGCTGTATGTGATTGGTGCTGTTTTGCGTGTTTAGGGTCCTGTAGCCTCGTTTTAGTTTTTTTCAGTGGCCATTTTTTCTCTCGCTTAGGAGATTTTCGTGTGTCTAAACTCGTGAATTTGGACTTAAATTGAGGTGTAACTTCTGTGGGTAAGCTTTTTATATATTTTTTGTGTGTATTTATTGTGTTTTGACTGTTTTCCATTGCGAAGGTTCAGCCGTTAAGGTCGTATTTTTGCGAGGTTGTAATGTTTTTTTTTCTAAGTCCCGCGTCTCATATTTTTGTCTGCTAAGTCCGTAAATGTTCGTCGGTTCGTATTGTTGGTAAAGTACCGCGTGTGAGGCACCGTAGATCCTCCACCTCCGCAAATGCGGCCCCTCGCTTTGCGAGGGGCCACATTTGCGGCCTGCAATAAGCCTCCAGCTCATTGCAGCCAATGTTAAAGCCTCCACCTCTGCAAATGCAGCCCCTCGCTTTGCGAGTGTCCGCATTTATGGCCTGCAATGAGCCTTTGGCTCATTGCAGCCGATGCTAGAGACTCCACCTTACTCAAATGCGTTACGAAGTGAGCTTGCAAAGCGTGACGACGATTCGTAGTTTGACTATTACAATATGTGATACTGTTTGCAATGTAGCTGCACTTAAGTTTTTCATATTGATTATGTTCTTGATAAAATGTGCCTGATAGTTTGCATATATGTTATAGCTATTTTTGTTGTAATTCATGTGTGACCTTGTCTATGGAGGTTACTGTTTGCAAAGGCAGGTCTCAGAGAGGTCCCTATGGAGCTGACACATTGCTTCAGCTACCTTTAAACAATGGGAGACTTTAGCACTGTGCAAAAATGCAACCAAACAGCTTTCTAGCTATTCTAGTTATTATTTTAACCATGACTTCTAACCTTGTGACCAGAATTTCAGCTTTCTAACTCCTGATTATATTACCTTGTCATAAAGTCTAAAATATCACTATCATTAAGTTATTTTGTGTTAATGTCTAATGTCACCATTGTATTTTCCCCAAAAATATCCTGTACTATGTTAAATAAAGAGAGTCTTCCTTGGTTAAGACACAAGTGTAAGGTTATATTTCTATCCTGGATGGTGGTATTTCATGCTTTGTTTGGGGCTGACTGATCTGCTGAAAGGCTCCTATGTTTGCTGTCTGCTACAGCTAGGTAGGAAGGTGTAGAAAGGAGCCCTGTACATGGGTGGAGAGTACCCTATTCTATCACACTATGTTTATATTGACTATATGTATAGTGTATATGTATAGTGTGTATATGTGATTATTTTATGCTCTCAGCACTTAACCACTTCCTCTCCGGTCACCATTCTCAAAATCACTAACTCCTGGGACCTGTGATGTAACTTACTTAAAAGGCCACTTAATTCGGCACACCTGTGACCACATCACAGTAAAGATCTCCTAAAAGCAAGTTGAAATACTTTTAGAATTTTTTAAGTGTATTGAGCAAAGTGAGGTCAGTTGTGCGTTAACTTTTCCATTACTGAATTCAGGGAACCTGCTATCTGTTATTACTCATGAAACTGACAGTGGGCAGGACAGACTGTGTTTGTAATCAGACTTAAAACTGTTATTAGTGTAACTAGTGACTTGCCCTCCAAAACTTTGAAGGCTGGCAATGCTGTTTGCCACACAATGCAAGGCCCTTCCCCCTCGAACTTGTGGGCCTCGCAATGAGCGCCTTTGGAACTCATTGGGTGCCTCTCCCATCGTCTAATTTACGTGCCTCGGTGCTCATCGCGAGCCCCACTATGAGTGGCTTCGTCGCCTTGGCCAACCCGTCACTTTTATGCCTCGCAATGAGCACCTTCGGCGCTCATTGTGAGGCTCTCCTCCCTTCTACTTTACGGGCCTCGCGATGAGCACCTTCGGTACGCAATGCGAGCCCTGCACTGATCGGACATTGCAGACATCGTCTAACCCGCCACTCTTGTCCCTTCAGCGCTCATGTCCCCACTCTCTGATCCCTGTGTCTGTTTCCCCCTCTCCCTTCCATGTGTCTGTTTCCCCTCTCTTCCGCCCCCCTACACTTCCCTCCCCTTATTTCCCTCCCATGTGTCTCTTTTCCCCCCTCTCACACCCGTGTCTCTTTATCCTTTTTTAGTCTTGCGTTGCGTTTATTTTCAAAGATTTGCGTTTCTCATGAGTGACGTTGTTTGTATTTTCCAATTACTGCATGCCTGACATTGTTCGGCTTAGGCCTTGTTTTGATCCTTTTTGAAAGCATTAACAGTTTTTCAGCAGCCATTTTTTCACAATTGTGTGCTCTTTCACAAGATGCAGTGAGGTAAATGGCTCTTTAAGCACAATACAGTTAGTTTTACTATCAGAAAAAATGGCCGCCGAACAAAACGAAAACAAGGCTACAGCACTCTAAACACGCAAAACACCACAAGAAACACGCAAAACACCACAAAACACCTACGGATATTCCGCTACAGACGCATACCACACATTTGCCGCCATTTTAATGCAGAAGTACACAGCTACGCTAACGGTTTGGTCTCGCGCACGCACACTATTACACTGCACACATTCAGCACGCTTACACAGCAGCTCCACACCACTAATGCTGCAGCAACATCAAAACACATTGACAGCTCTTCAACACAATGCTTCAAAATAGGTAAAGTATATTCATTTATTAATGTATTATATATTTCATTATTATACACCAAACACCCTTAGCTCATTTACAATTTCATTGCCGTCATTTTTTGACGGGCAATTCGCTTGTGTTAAATAATATTGAGTGGGGCTGCTACAGGATACATAGGAAACATGCTTTTACTAACATGTCAGTTTAAGTTCAGATGTGCCTACGTAGCTAACCAAAAAGTATCTACCTTAGCACAGCTAATTCTACACATATTCTTCAATATGAAGAACATGGCTGAGTGTTTTTGTTTCGTAATGTAACTAAAAAAGGGGTTGCTGCTTAAGTTTTACACTATATAACATTTGTTGATATTTAATCATTCAGTTGTGTCCGACTCTCTGTGACCTTATGGATGCAGCACACCGGGCACATCTTGTGTCTACTTGTGCCTATCCATACGTTTATTTTTTAAAAGATACTCAAGTGGGTATCACAATAGTGCACAGATACAGTCCTTGCAAAAGTATTCACCCCCCTTGACTTTTGACCTATTTTGTTACATTACAGCCTTTAGTTCAATGTTTTGTTAATCTGAAATTTATGTGATGGATCAGAACACAAAAGTCTAAGTTGGTGAAGTGAAATGAGAAAAATATATACATAAAACTATTTTTTAGAAATAGAAAACAGAAAATTGGCATGTGCGTATGTATTCACCCCCTTTGTTATGAAGCCCATGAAAAGCTCTGGTGCAACCAATTGCCTTCAGAAGTCACATCATTAGTGACATGATATCCACCTGTGAGCAATCTATGTGTCACATGATCTGTCATTACATATATACACCTTTTTTGAAAGGCCCCAGAGGCTGCAACACCTAAGCAAGAGGCACCACTTACCAAACACTGCCATGAAGACCAAGGAACTCTCCAAACAAGTAAGGGACAATGTTGTTGAGAAGTACAAGTAAGGGTTAGGTTATGAAAAAATATCCAAATCTTTGATGATCCCCAGGAGCACCATCAAATCTATCATAACCAAATGGAAAGAACATGGCACAACAGCAAACCTGCCAAGAGACAGCTGCCCACCAAAACTCACGGACCGGGCAAGGAGGGTATTAAATCAGAGAAGCAGCACAGAGACCTAAGGTAACCCTGGAGGAGCTGCAGAGTTCCACAGCAGAGACTAGAGTATCTGTACATGGGACGACAATAAGCCGTACGCTCCATAGAGTTGGGCTTTATGGCAGAGTGGCCAGAAGAAAGACATTACTTTCAGCAAAAACCAAAATGGCACGTTTTGAGTTTGCGAAAAGGCATGTGGAAGACTCCCAAAATGTATAGATAAAGGTGCTCTGGTCTGATGAGACTAAAATTTAACTTTTGGGCCATCAGAGAAAACAATATGTCTGGCGCAAACGCAACACATCACATCACGCAAAGAACACCATCCCCACAGTGAAACATGGAGGTGGCAGTATCATGCTGTGGGGATGTTTCTCAGCAGCCGGGACTGGGAAACTGGTCAGAGTTGAAGGAAAGATGGATGGTGCTAAATACCAGGATATTCTTGAGCAAAACCTTTACCATTCTGTGCGTGATTTGAGGCTAGGACGGAGGTTCACCTTCCATCAGGACAACAACCCCAAACACACTGCTAAAACAACACTTGAGTGGTTTAAGGGGAAACATGTAAATGTGTTGGAATGGCCTAGTCAAAGCCCAGACCTCAATCCAAGAGAAAATCTGTGGTCAGACTTAAAGATTGCTGTTCACAAGCGCAAAACATCCAACTTGAAGGAGCTGGAGCAGTTTTGCAAGGAGGAATGGACAAAAATCCCAGTGGTAAGATGTGGCAAGCTCTTAGAGACTTATCCAAAGTGACTTGGAGCTGTGATTGCCGCAAAAGGTGGCTCTACAAAGTATTGACTTTAGGAGGGTGAATATTTATGCACATTGACTTTTTCTGGTATTTTGTCCTATTTGTTATTTGCTTCACAATAAATAAAAAAAACAACATCTTCAAAGTTGTGGGCATGTTCTGTAAATTAAATTATGCAAATCCTCAAACAATCCATGTTAATTCCAGGTTGTGAGGCACCAAAACATGAAAAATGCCCAGGGGGGTGAATACTTTTGCTAGGCACTGTATGAGAGGCAGTATCCTGTTCAATTGTAATTACCGTGATTTAGGTGGCCAATATAGTTTTATTTTAATTTGTTTTTAAAAGCCTGTTATAAATGTTCATTTTTAACTTAAAATATTTTTAAGACCCCACACTATAGTGATCTGTAGCCAGTTGATAACTCAAAATGTTTCAGGTCAGGAGGTGTTTCAATGTTTTTATTCTTATATTGTACTATTAAAGTCCCATGCATCCCAATTTTATTTTTACAGTTATTAATCAATGATAGACTACCTGAGATTGAATATGTTTGTTTTAATTATCACTTATACAGTGCAAGTTCTCTTTTTTCTATGCCCAAATTATTTATATGATCCACAAGAAAGGGTACAATTGTAATAGTTTCACATTGGCCACACTTCCCTGTTTGGGACAATTAAATGCAATACCGTATCTCACATATTTCTCTCTGTGTGCTATGTTTCTCATTTTGTTTGTTCAATCGTTCAGTTGTGTCGGACTCTCCGTGAGCCTATGGACCATAGCGTATCGGGCACATCTATTGGAGTGGGTTTTCAGTTCCTTCGCCAGTGGACCGCAATTTGTCTGACCTCTAGTCTGTAGATTTCATTGGCTGACAGAGGGCAAGCCCCAAGAGCAGTTATTATTATCCTTTAATTTATAAAGCTCCAACATACTGTATTACACCACGCTATTCAGTTAAACTTCTTTGAAAAAAGAAAACACCCTGTGACACATTATCAAACACCACCTTATTTCCATGTCCCTTTAATTGATCTTGGAGCTTGGCCCTGCCAGCCAATGCGCAGTAATACGGACATATGACTAAACTTCACTGCCAGTCAAATCTACACATTGGCGCTGCATAATTCCTGTTAATTTCAATAACATTTAAACAGGTTTTGGATCTATCCTGTTATATATATGCACGGGAAGCCTCCTGGTGCTGGGCACGCTCGCGTCCCGATGTACTAGTACACCACAACCCACTTACCCTAAACCTCACTCCTAACCCCCTAAATCTCACATCCTAACCCTGTTACCCTAACCCCCTAAACCTCACTTCCTGACCCTAAGCCCCTACACCATTACCGGCCCTAACCCGAACCACTTACCGGGTACTTACACACAGCTAGATTGGGACGTTGCGCTTCCCGTGTGTACATATAACAGGATAGGTCCCAGGTTTTACTTATGTTTTGTTATGCAAAACCCAACTTTGGTAATGTTTAAAGCATGATCTTAATGTGTTCTATGTCCTATTAATACGTTGTAGTCTGATAGAAATATCAGGCAGGTATGATTGTAATCAGATTTGTAAATGTTAAAAGAGTACACCTTATATAACTATTATCATCACAGTTCGTTTCTCTGATTATCCTTAGTATGTAATTTGCAGAACCTCATGTTAAGATGGTCCATATTGGGATATACACACGCTATTTCCATATAATATCTCTGAAAATGAAGAGACAGCTGCTATGAATCATTTTGAATGTCAAGTAAATGTTTTATTATTAATATTAAATGTTTTATTATTTAATTTAAACACACCAGGACAACTCTTCTCATTCCCCACAAGTCACTCCCTAATCTGTCCTCGCCATGTTAGCTCTCCGCCCTCTAGTGTTCATATCACTCTCTGACCAATGCCAATACAGCGCTACAACTATTACCATGGCAACATGCGAGAGCTTCATTCCAAGCGCGCCAAACTGCCGGTGACGTCACCGCACAATGACACTGTGGGAGTCTGTTGCTCAGTTACAGTTTCTGATTTCTTCCCACACCAGCACCTGACTGAGAAAAGTGCTAGTGTTTATAGGTCATGTAGACGAGTCAGAGCCCAGATACTACAAGAAATAACACATTCACGTGCAATAGTCTCTGTCAATGTATCTTATTAGGTGCCAATGAAGTAGTAATGCAGTTATATAGACAGTATCGCGCTGAATGAATACATGACTAAAGCTTGTGGAGTTTTAGACCGTGTATAATACATTTGCTTTTTTTTAATG
Organism: Discoglossus pictus; assembly: GCA_027410445.1. Classification (NCBI taxonomy): domain Eukaryota; kingdom Metazoa; phylum Chordata; class Amphibia; order Anura; family Alytidae; genus Discoglossus; species Discoglossus pictus. The sequence continues at coordinate 244,552,797 of CM050167.1, forward strand.
TCTGTTAATTTACTGCCAGGATTTTAATGTTAGAAAGTGTCCTAATTATTAGGCCACTTTAAAATGTAAACAGGCTATTATGTTTCTATTCTTAAACATTATTTTAAAAAGTGAAATAATTCAAGATGTATTGGAGAAGCTTACAAAGAAAAGGTGGGAATGTCCTGTGCAGCTGCTTTAGGTCAGGGGCTGTCAGTTATTTGTTGCAAAAATCACCACAGTCCAGTTGGAAGAACACAATGTCTAAGATCCATTCCTCCATATTTAGCGGGGTATTGCCATTCCTCATCTTATCCAATAGGCATTTGACAATTGACTTTATTCTAATAAAATGGCAACTTTCCCACAAATAAAATGAGAAGCCTACCTGAATATAGGCAGCACTGTGACAAAATCCATGCTTGTGGAGTGAAGCAACCCCTTAGCATGAGACCTCTTGTATAGGGCATTGACCAAAACGACTTGAACATGTCGTTGATGGAGGTCAGACCATGGCAAGCCAAGTCTTGGGTTACATTTGTACACAAGCTTTTTCTAGGCCACTACTTCATGTGCTTTTGAGTTCCCACAAGAGATAAAAGATCTTTCCTGTTGGATGACCACTAGGTGAAGAGGCCAACATTTGAGTACATTTCTAACTAACCCTAAACCCTATCTTTAAACCTAAACCCTAACACCTAACCCTAGGAATTTGAGGATAACCATGGCTGAAATTCATTAAAATGCTGGCTGTGCCACCTAGTGGCCGGTCACTGGCGGCCAACCAACAGGAAAGGTCTAAGCTAAATCTCAGCAGCACCTTACTGTCACCCTTGAGTGGTGAGCATTCTCCTTCCTGTGTGTGTGTCTTAGCCGGTCAAGACTCTGCTTGGAGCCTCTGTTATGGATCAGGTTGATGTTGGACATTATATTTTATATTTAGGGGCTTGTTTCCTTTAACAGGGCAAATACCCTACAGCTGCATGGTCTGCTCACTAGCATGTTTGCCGCTGTCTGTGTTTTCTGTGACCAGCCTACAAAAACAGGGCATTATTAGGTGAATATGACCCATCCTCAGAGGAATTTCAATATCAATGTTATTACACTGTTTTATGTTTGTGCTGGGGCCTTGCACTTTCTGCTTGTAGTATGTAGTGTATAACACATCCTATTAGTTTTCTGCTCTGAAACATGTGTTGTTCTGCCAAAGCAAGCATGCATTAGTTCTCTTTTTTGTCTTTTGTCATCTAGAGACGAGTTTCACCTGTAACTTCTACATCATCAGGAAGCCAAAGTCAACCGAAGTCAAAAATTTGAACTTGTGAGTAAAGGAAATGCTGGTGGGAGTTACCAGGTCTGGTGCCAAGGGGAAAAGTAAAATGTGCCTCTTGACTGCATTAAGCCACAGTATTATACATATTTGCGAATACACACCCAAAACCTGCAGATTGTATGTCTGCGAGTTTTCAATCTTGCAAGGTGCACTATAGACGCTGGATTCTAAACTCAAAGACAGCGCCCCCTCATCTTTTGTAATGTGTTAATATTATTTTGCCTTGATCACAACTTATGTATAGTGCTACAGAATATGTTGTCGCGTTACAAATAAACGATAATAATAATAATAATACGCATTTCTATTCCAAACACACCTGTAGTCCCTAATGGCCTCACAGATACAGTTGTCCATGTGATCCCACATATATACTTATTAATTAACTCAAATTGTAAAGGGTTTGCAATCTAATCTAGCAGCAATAGTGGTAGTGCAGCCTAACTTAAATCATACCATATGCACTGAGCCACTTAGTGATATGTAACATATATAAAAATATACACTATTCATATGTAATCAGGGTCTCTATTGGCATCTATTTTTGTAAACAATGAATGTCAACACATATGTGTTATTAAAAGAGATAATTTTTTATTTTATTTTGAATAATGTTTTGTAGAATCTAACAAGGAAGGATTATAAGCAGTGAGCTATTAGAAGGTAAGGAATTAACCCCCCTCATTTAGACATGCTCCTTCTTATGAATTGCTATTTCACTTCTCTGCAGGTATGAAGTCATGCTAAGAGATAACTATTCAGTTCAATAGACAACCTGCCTGAATTTTTACCCAGGACCATCTACTTTGTCACCCCAGCCATTAAATCGTTCCTGGCAATGATTGTTTCAGGTTTGATGGCAGTCTCAACCCTAGTTGCTCTTTGGGTGAAAACAGATATATTATGATATTAGGATATAGCCCCCATCTAACAAAATGTGCATAGTCTGTGATAGGCAGAAAACGCACAGCTATTGTTTGTACTATGTCCTTTTAACCCATTGCCAATAATCCCCATAGATGGAAGCAAATGCTCTGAAAATATCCTTAGGCTGGACCTCCTCCTATTTTCAAACAGCCAGTCTCACATATTGCACAACTTTGTTGGCAGGATTTATTGTAAAAAGGGTAAAAAAGATAGGATGATACCTAGGCACAAAATTGTGGCAAAACAGGTTGAATAATTTTAATATAAGTAGGCAAATGTTAACAGGAAAGTCTTCATTCACCCTGATACCACACCATACAGTGGAATCCATCAGCATTCCTGTTCCATACAGAGCACAACAAAACTTACTTTAATAAAATATAAATTGAATACTGAGACTCTTATATTTGCCAAATTTAGTATTGGGGCAGTTGGCTGAAAATGAAAATACCATCAGTTATACCCTTCAAGACACTGCAAATTTTCTACACAAGAAAACCTCTCTTCTGGAGAGCAAATGTTGGCACTATAGTGATAAGGCTTTGTGTACCTAAAGTTTAATAAGGTATCATCCCCAACTCTCTGTGACCATAACACACTAGGACATCTTTATGTCCATGGTCATGCTGATCCACTTGGTATTTATGGCAGAAATACTGGAGTGGGTTGCCAGTTCCTTCTCCAGTGGGCCACAGCATACAGCTCCTGGTATTCCTAGGTGGTCTCCCATACAACTACTGACCAGGCCCAACCCTGGTTCCCTGACTGGAATTGAACCCAGGTCACAGAGGTGAAAGCACCGAATCCTAACCACTGAACCATCAGGGAACCCTTTTATTATAAGGTGTAACTGCTATCTAAAACATAACAAAAGCATGCCAGCTGCTTCTTCACAAACTCTTTTCTCTGTTGCACTGTTTAATTCTTGGTTTTTGGATTATTTTAATTATATTATATGTTTATGTGGTATAGTAGGAAACACTTCTATATATTATTTCTCCACTAACAATATTCCAATATAACAATATATTTTTGTCTCTGAAACTAATATAGTAGTAATGGTGATGTTACAGTGTATTTGTATTGGTTCCAGCAGAGAGAATTTTGATACAATTAAATGTCCATTGTATTTTGGAAAACATAATAAACACCTCAGCTATGCAAACTATGAACATAAAGCACTTTAGAGAAAATTTTAATATGTAAGGCAGGCATAGCACGTGCTGGTTTTTGAATGTTGAACATGTTTTTTTGTGTGTGTTTGGGTTGCTCAGTCATGTCCGACTCTCTGTGACCTCATGGACCGCAAAACACCATGCTGATTCACTTGGTATTCATAGTTAAAAATTAAACCCTGTATTTATTTCAATTTAATTTTGTAAACATTTTAATCATTATCAAGCCAAGCACTTCACAGATGTGTAGTGTAAATAAGATACTTTAGAGGTTTTAAGGCTTCAGAGAATGGGAACAATGTATTTTTCTTCTCAGGCCGACCACATCACTATGCAAAGCTGCACACACTTAAACAAAAGACTGCTATTATTTTTTCCCCAAATTAGTTTTTCAAAAGAATCCTTGTAAATCCGAGACAACAGTGGTCATACATTAGGAGTAATTTGCATTTGCAACCGGTAACAATAAAATCAGGATTTGAAGAAAATACATTCAGTGTAGGCTTTAAAAATTACATTTGGCCTTCTCATTACATTAGGTCTGCCTCCCCCCACCCTCTATTAGTTGTTTAGGGGTGATCTGCTCAGAAAGTTGACCGGTGTAGATTTACCTGCATATAAGCACTGCTATCAGGACTGTCCTTGTGGGTAGATTCTCCCCCAGCCCGGAATATTTCATAAGGGGTGGAGAGTGAGGTAGCTGTGAGTGTCCGGTAATCAGAGTATTGCAGTATGTAGTGGTACATTTGTTATTGGACAAACATATCACATATATAGTTCTCAGCAGCGTGGGCTTGCCAAAATCCATTCCTAAGGTGCTCCTTGAGCTGGTGGAGATGAGCACCGTAGGCGCTCATCCCTACGACCCTGTACGACTTAGGCAAGGAGCACCAAAGGCGCTCACTGCGCTGGTGGAGATCAGCGCCATAGACGTTCATCCCTACGACACCACACGCCTTGCGCATCATACCTACAACCCGTGGGACTACACATCAACACACAACTCAGAAACACAATTCAAAGTGCGAGACCCGTAGCACTTTGAAAAATCATGTATAAAAATTACGGCCCGTAACACTTACAAAATAAAACCGCCACTAAGGTAAAAAAATACGAGCCTCAAAAAATACGAACTGCACAGCGAAAAAACAAAATACACACACAGCAAGGGGGGACAGCCAGGACATCTGGGAATGAGGTTACACGCCACTTTCAATAGAATTTAAAGATTTTTCGCAACTCGAAAATCCACTAAGCAAGAGAAAAAATGGCCACCGAAAAAAACGAAAACGAGGCCTACTAAATACACTATTAGTTAGCACGCTAAATGCTCCACACCCGCCTAACGCATACACAATCGCAGCCATTTTACAACACTAACTGCAAACTAATAACATTAACATTACACAGTGCAGAAGTACACAGCTAAACAAACTGTTTGCCCTCGTGCACACAGCCTATTTACACTACACACTGCTGACACACCTCAACTCTACAACAGTGCAAATCTACATTGTATGGTGCAGGAACATCAAAACAGATTGTTAGCTCTTCAGCATATTGCTTCCTGCATATATTCATTACAAATAGGTAAAGTATATTAATTTATAACGTTAATAATTAATTATTTACATAAAAAATAAATACACAGAGAAAACCAAATAACAAAAATTACAGAATCACAATAAACGACAAAGGCGATCAGCGCGAGCCTCACAAGCAGTTCCAACGGTGTTTACAGAACCACAACTACACCAGGGGAGAGGCTCACAATGCCAGCCAAAAGGCCATCAGCGCAAACCTAGCAAGGAGCGCCAAAGGAGCTCTCATAAACAAACATACACCAACCAAGACGCTCGCAATGAGCCCCGACGGTACTCACACAACCAAAATACTTACTTTGTGTACCAAACAGCATTACCTGCCTTACAATTCTATTGCCGTAATTTTTTTTACAGGCAAGTCGCTAGTCACATATATAGTTCGCGGGCTTGCCAAAAAACATTGGTAACGGAATGGTAAAACAGCGCACAGCGCCGCAAACCGCAGACCTCGCAAAGTGAGGGCCGCGCTTGTGGCCAGGCAATGAGCATCGAAGGGGCTCATTGAGCTGGAGGATATGAGCGCCATAGGCGCTCATCCCTACGACCCGCGGGGATACATATCAACAGAAATCTTAATTAGGCAATTCACAATGCGAGACCCATAGCACTTTGAAAAAAATCCAGTGGAAAAATTACGTCCCGTAACACTTTGCAAAAAGGAAATACGACCCGCGGCACTTAGAAGAAAAAAAAACAAAAAGCGAAGTTAACGGCTGAATCGCGCACATACAAAGACAATAAAAAAAAACATAAAAAAAAAACACACACAACACCATAGCAAGGACTTCTGGGAGTTAGGTTGTACGAGAATTTAAACACAATTTGCCCAGTTTCGGCAGTCGAAAATCGCAGAAGCAACAAAAAAAATGTCGGACGAAAAAAATGAAAACGAGGCTACATGACCCCTAACCACGCTAAACACCACCAGGCACATTTTACCCAGGAACGTACAAGGTACTAAATAAACTATTAGGAAACATGGAAAATGCTCCAGACCCACGTAACACATACACAATCGCAGCCATTTTACAACACTAACTTGCAACTAATAACATTACGAATCTAAAATGCTGCTTTACACAACTAAACACATGCTTTGCCCTCGCGCATGCAGCCTATTTAAACTGCACACTTGCCACATTGCTGACACTTACACCTCAGGTCAGCAACAGTCCAAATGTACATTGTATGCTGCAGGAAAATAAAACAGATTGTTAGCTATTCAGGATATTGATTGCTGAATCTATTACTTACAAATAGGTAAAGTATATTAATGTATTATATAATTAATTATTATAAAAAAATGTATTTATATCTAAAAAAAAAAATAGCAGGGGAGAGGCTAGCAATGAGCGCAGAGGGTGCTCAGAGGAGCAAAAGTACATGAGGGGAGAGGCTTGCAATGAGCGCCGAAGGCACTCAGCGCGGGGCTTGCAAAGAGCGCCGAAGGTGCTCAGACAACCAAAAAGTAAACGAGGGGAGAGGCTCACAAAGAGCGCCAAAGGTACTCAGAGGACCAAAAGCCTTATATTGTGTGGCAAACAGCATTATCTGGCTAACAATTTTATGATTGTCATTTTTTTTGACGGGCAATTCGCTAGTTAATTATAGTGACAAGCTTTGGAGAGTTGTGCCTCTCAGGTCACATACTGTCCAAAGACGATATTCAAAGTTCAATTCTATAAGCTACATTGAATTTTTTTTTTCTTCATATACTGATTGAATTGCTGTTAAAGAAACAAATCACATATATAGTTGTGAGCATGCGGGCCGTTGCTCACGCTTGCGGGCTCGCATAGCGAGCCGCGGCCCTCTCATAGCGAGGGCAGCGGGCGAGGGCCTCAGTTGCTGGCATGGAGCGCCGAATACGCTCCATGCCAGCAACTGCGACCCTCGCAAACTTTACGTCCCAACGCAAACAACACGACACACCAATTACGACCCTCGCAAACTTTACCTCGCAACGCAAACAACATACGACACACGTTAACACACATTATGACCTCGCAACACTCGGACGCAACTCGAGAACATTACAAAATTCAAAACACAATGCATACACACAGCACATACATAAAAAAATTACCTACAGCAACAGGGAGCACCCAGAACCTCAAAAAACCAACTTACACCTTGATTTCACTCAAAATAAAAGAGTTTAGACACTAATAAAATCGCTAAGCAAAAGAAAAAATGGCCGACGAACAAAACGAAAACGAGGCTACAGCACTCTAAACACGCAAAACACCACAAGAAACTCGCAAAACACCACAACAAACTCGCAAAACACCACAAAACACCTACGGATATTTCGCGAAGACACACACCACAGATTACCCGCCATTTTACGCCAATGCTGAAGTACACCACTACGCTAACGGTTTCGTCTCGCGCACGCACAGTATTACACTGCACACATTCATCACGCTTACACAGCAGCTCCACATCACTAATGCTGCAGCAACATCAAAACACATTCACAGCTCTTCCACACAATGCTTCAAAATAGGTAAAGTATATTAATTTATTAATGTATTATATATTTCATTATTACACACCAGCATTAGCTACCTTACAATTTCAGTGCCGTAATTTTTTGACGGGCAATTCGCTAGTTATTATATGAACACTAGCGACTTGCCCGTCAAAAAATTACGTCAATAAGATTGTAAGGCAGGTAATGGTGTATGGTTGCGACATTAACTTTTGTTGGTGTTCCAAGATCCTTTGGCGCTCATTTCGAGCCTCGCGCTGAGCGTGTTCAGCGCTCATCACGTGGCTCGCAATGAGCGCTGATTGTGTGCTATGTCGTTTTTTGCATGCTAATTAAATAATTATTAAATTAATATACTTTACCTATTTTGAAGTAATATATGCAGGAAGCATTGTGTTGAAGAGCTGACAATCTGTTTTGATGTTGCTGCAGCATACAATGTGTGTTTGCACTGTTCTGAGGTGTATGTGTCAGCAATGTGTGCAGTGTGTAGTGTAAATAGTGTGCGTGTGCGAGGAAAATCCGTTAGGGTAGCTGTGTACTTCCGCATTCTGTATGTTAGTGTTGTAAAATGGCGCCTAATGTGTGTGGTACACGGCTGTGGCTGATTTTGTGTCCTTGTTCTTGGACCTCGTATGGCTTTTTGGAAAAATCTGTATGTGGTGTTTTGTGTATATAGGGTACTGTAGCCTCGTTTTCGTTTTTTTCAGCTGCCATTTTTTCTCTCGCTTAGGGGATTTTCGGGTGTGTAAGCTCTTGAATTTCTACTTAAATTGAGGTGTAACTTCACTTGCAGAGGTCCTGGGTGCACCAGCCCTTACTGTGGGTAAGCTTTTTATGTGTTTGTTGTGTGTATTTATTGTGTTTTTAATGTTTTCACGTGCACAGGTTTCGGGTGCTAAGGTTGTATTTTTGCGAGCTCGTAATGTTTTTTTTTTCTAAGTCCCGCGGCTTGTTTTTGTGGATGCTAATTCCGTAAATTTTGCGGCGTAAGTCCTGTTGTAGGGTTGAGCACCTATGGCGCTCATCAGCAGCGCAAGGAGCACCTTTGGCGCTCCTTGCCAGCAACTGCGGCCTCACTTTGCAAAGGCCCGCAGCGTTAGCAACAACTTTTGCCAACCCGCACTGCTGACAACTATACATATGATGATATGATTAGAGATTCAAGACCTCTACATTTCCCTGTTGTTCCCTTTCTCTAATCTAACACCTGCTGCCTATATCAGACACACACATTACATTGAGTCATTCTATACACATATAGATTTGTTTTATTTAAACATAAAACTTGTTTTTCACACCCCCAGAGCTGCTTACATAGGCACAGTGAACAGTAACACTGCATTTAGGTACATTTTTAAACCATATACTAACCCTCAAGCCAACAACAGCACAGTGCAGAGATCCACACAGCAGTGTCTGAGCTCATCCTTGCTCCCTTCTGCAGGGGACTACACGTCCCATAATTCCTTCCTGCACAAACGGTCCTTTCCTGTTATGACTTTGTAAGCACAGGCAGGAACAGTGAGCATCCGCTAGATGGCGGTGCGAAAATGTTGCTGCCGGCGATATCATAGCTTTAGGGTTAGGTTAAAGGTTTACGCTTGGAAATAGTATATGATCTGAGCAGCGCTTGCAAACTGTGCACACTTTTGGCAGCGCCATCTAGCAGCTCCTTGCTGCAACTGCCACTGCGCAGTCATTACAGGAAAGATCCTTCTATCACTGATGATACAATGTCTTAACTGTCTGTGATTGGCCAAAAGGAATTCATTTTTATTATTAACTTTTATGCTAATTTTAGCAGGGATTTCCAGGGGTGTTAACTCGGAAAATCAGCTGCTAGCAAACTCAAGAGACTTAGCAAACATCAGGGTGAGTAAAATAATGTTTATTTACATATACAGCACTTATTATCGTCTATCAGATGTACTCATAATCCAGGAAACCTAAATATGCCTTTATAGTGGAGTGGTACAGATAACATGACACATAACTGCACCCTGTGCTTACTATTATAGAATCTGCTCTATTGATATGTTATGTAAGTGTTTTGTTATGTGACACACACACTGCCCTATAGAGTAACATACACCCACCCTACAGCTTCCCAAGTCACATGATCTGACGCAACCTTTCTGCTAAGGAACTTTCTGTTGTCGCTCCTGGAAGATTCCACGGGTATTACAGGGGGTGTGCGCTTTATCCTTCTCTATAAAAACTTCCGTCGCGTGATTGCTAAACTTCAGCTTTATGTTGTGTCTGAATTATTATAACATGTTCTAACTGTATTCTTATTTGGGGGTAAATTAATGTGTTGTAGGGTGTTTTTAGTGTTGTTGCTTCGTCTCGCTCCCCCTACACTTTTCAGCGGGTGGTACGGTCCAGTGGAACGTTCTGTCCTGCCCTTTTTTGGGTAGCTAGACGTCATCGCTGCTTGTTTGTACCTTGGGCTGTAGAGTGAGCAGCGGCCGGGCCTGGGCTCCCGACACTGCGCGCTGCCCTCGCTCCCTTCCCCTCCGTCCAGTGTAACCAGGGCCATGTCTACCCCGGCGAGGAGGAGGCTCATGAGGGACTTTAAGAGGTAAGAGACGCGGGGCAGGCTCCTCCTCCCGGTGCGGCCTTGTACACTTGTTATAGAGTGAGTGCTGTGCATTACTGGGGTCCTGATAGGGTCATCACACCCATAGATATCTCATCTCAGACACCTGTATGTACTGCCGGAGCCTGCAATATCTGGCCTGGTTATAGAGCCCACACGTAATGTTATGGGGAGTTACACAAAGTGCCGTAGAGCAGCACCAGGCCCAGCACCGCATGTACCAGTATGGAGTCATGTAAACTTTACCGCACTGATAAACTAACTCAAGGACTGCTTACACGTTATGGAGGGTGTTACTGGACCACCTATAGAGTTTATTAACTTCTATACTAGGTTCTTTGTGTGTGTGTATATATATATTATTATTTTTTTCTTATCCTGCTTGTAGTCCCAGCTGATTTTGTGGGTCTCTGGTTGTCCACTGACTAATCTTTGGGAAGTTGTGGCTTAGAGTGACCACACTTTAACATGTAAATGGCTCCTGTACATAGGGCTGTTTAGTCGTGTCTGACTCTCCGTGACCATATGGACACTCAGCATGCCAGGCACATCTGTCAGCCACTTTCCCCTGAGCTCCATCAGTTCACTGCTTCAATCATCTCCTCTATCCATCTCCGCCTCTAGCGTCCCCTTCTTCACATTCCTTCAATCTTTCCCAGCTTCATATACTTCTCTAGGTAATCATGTCTTTTCATGATATTGCCAAAATATTTGAACTTCAGCCTCATGATCATACCTTCCAGTGAACAGTTTGTCATGATTTACTGAAGTATTGATTTATTGGATCTTCTTGCAGTCCAAGGGTTTCAAAGCAGTCTTTTCCAACACCACAATGCAAAGGCGTCATTTCTACAGCACTCTGCCTTCTTTATGGTCCAGCTCTCGCATCTATATGTTACTACTGGGAATACCATAGTTCTGACTATGCGGACCTTTGTTGATAATGTAATATCTTGACTTTTTTAATTGTTTGTCCAGATTAGGGTAGGTGTTAGTAATGTGGGACCTCATCCAGTGGTTAGTGATCTTGTTAGATAAAATATCAGGATCAATCACTGGTAGTACACCTGTCTGGTAAGGCTGATAAGTTGGTCAGTGAGTCTATATTAACATCTTTGTTTGGGATGTCCCATTCCTAAAGATAACACACCTCTCAGACTTATTACAGTATAAGATATCTCGCTTCTTACTACTGAACAAAGACATTTGATAGTAAGATCCCAACCAGTTGGAGGACATAGTGTTCAGTTTGCTCAGCTAATAGTTTATGATGCAAGATTTTTTTCTCCGCTTATGTTACCAATCCAGCTTTCCCACTCTGGCTTGTTTATTTATTTCTGACCTCTAGGTCACATAATGACAAAACTAGTAAATATGTTTTTAAAGTGAAATAATATAGTGCAGTTCTGTAAAATATTCATATAGGTGGAAAGCTATCTAACAAATTGCTTTGCTCCTTAATTATTTTTATTTTTTTTATATTGTGTGTGTGTATACATAGTTTATTTTGAAATGTTAAAGAGACTCTCAATCCAATATCAAGTAGTTGTTTCTTAGCTTATTCTCCAAGAGCATGAAAAACTGGCTATATGTTAACTATTTTCTAAAGTAAATGAATCCTGTGAAATCCCATGCTGTTACTGTACTTGTATGCAAATGAGAAGATCATGCATATTATCTTCTTTGGTGTGCTTACAGCCTGCTTTTCTGTCTGTAGAGATCAGAACAAAATCCTGCAATGCTATTGGGCCGTTAACACCCTTATCAATTACTGTGAGTCACATAGGGGCATACATGAACAGCAAAATCAATTCTAAATATTTGAGATTACTTACTGTAGGGAAACTGCTAGTACAATGTATAGCCAGCTGTACATGCTTTTTATCATGAAATCAAAAAATTCCTATTAAGGTGACAGCCCCTTTTTAATACTCTTGAGTCTCGTTTTTTAAAAACAAAATAAACAAATGTAAGTAATGCAAATTTGGCAATAAACTAGAAATGCCAAATTAAATTACTCTATTTGTATGATTTTATTTTTGCAGATCAGTTTGCTGCTTTTATGTAGTACATTGAGAATATATTGTCGGGATTTTAAATTGAAATGTAAAACTAGTATGATTTGAGATGCATTTTCTTTGTACTAATGCATTTTTACATAGAGCGGCACTTGCATCCGATATTTACAATGCTTTTATCTATCCTGTTATGTGCACGCACAGGAAGCCTCATGGTGCCGAGCATGCTCGTGTCCCGATGTACTCCCTAAGTCTCTAACCCCCTAAAAAGTAACTTCCTAACCCGAAAACCACTTACTGGGCACTTAGACAACAACATCAGGACGTCGGCGGCGCAGGGCAGTGCAGCGCAGCATACGTGCATACATATAACAGAATAGGTCCCAATGCTCTTTTGAAAAGCTAACGTTTGGAAATGGACAAAATCTGTTCAGAACGTAAAAAAAAAAATCTTAAGTTTCAAATGCAGCTATATGTTTAGGGATGGCATCAGCTGCTGCCATTAGTTGGTCAGCAAGTAGGGCCTTTTTTAATTACATTAAGTATAATATTTTTTTTATGAAAGTAGGACACACATTTCCATATAATCTCTTTATATATAAACAAATGAAAACGCATCGGTAATAGTCAATTTTCAGAACATCTACAGTAAAAGTTTTTGTGTAAGTAATCAGAACTGTTGATAGAAATGGATGACCATTGGTTATGTGGAAGTTGGTGTCAGATGTTTGAATAAGACATTTGGTTTTGTGCGAGGAAAAGGTGGATTCAGGAAATGGGTAAAACCAGAATAATAACTTTTTGTGAATGAAGAAAATGATTCAATTTGCCTAATAAATCACTGAATTTGTGTTAAGGTATGTGCCGTTTAGGCTCTCATACCCTGTCACTGCTGGCTCATAACTTCTTAGTTAATGCCTAGTTCTTAAGCTTTATATAAATCTGTCAATCCTTTTGGGAGACTTCTGAAATTCTGGTTTAAGATGTTCATTATTCTGTTGCATACAATCACATATTATAATTGTCTAACTGCGATTCGTCGTCACGCTTCAGACGAATCGCAGTTTGACAATGATAAACTGATAACATGTTAAGCACTACAACTTTCAAGCAGACGTTTACAAAATAATTGCAATAAGTATTCTTTAGGCATTGTACTCTTAATACATATTAACATCATGGTATTTTTTTTGTTAGCATTGTGATTGGCAAAAAGTAATTCATGTTTTTGTGCTCAGTCCTTTAAAACATACTGGCTTATAACTGCTGAAGTGTCAGATCTCTTCTGATGTAATAGCATGTGTTTTTTTTTTTTCTTTTCTTTTTTTTTTAAGACTGCGTCTGAAATATTAGTGAAAGCATAAGGCGTTATTCATGTAGTTCTTTCTGGCTTTAGTTGCAAGCATCTCAACCAAATACTGCAAAATAATAATATGAAGGGTTAGTCGATCCAAGCTATGTTACTATCTATTAATCTTTCTTCACATGAAAACTCCTGACATGGAACAAGCTGCTGAACCATATTCTGAAAAACAATCATTTTTTTTAAAGAAAACTAAAACCGGAATTGTATATGTTAATTCCTAGTACTGAAAATTAATTAAATCTATACTCCCTAATCTAAATGCCACCAGTTGACACTCTCACTGTGTATCTAGATACATGCCTACAACTAGACTACCCAACTGTATTTGATGGACTATTAGAAAGTATTACTAAGTTATCCTGTTTGTTCTTCTGATAACAGATTGCAGGAAGATCCTCCAGTAGGAGTCAGTGGTGCTCCCTCTGAAAACAATATCATGTTGTGGAATGCAGTTATCTTTGGGTAAGTAACGTTTTATTTCTTTGTCATTACTTTTCTGTATAAGGTTGTTTATAACATATTTTCCTGAAGTGATCAAGACTAGTCTGTTGCTGATAAAGAACCCCTTTTAATAGATATCACTTCTGTACATACATTTGTTTTGGTTTTGTTTTATTGCATAGTGCATCACATTGACTACATCAATGCCACAAATGTTGGTGCTTGAGAATAGGGAAGCTACCCAACATTCACAGTTTTGCACAGTCTAGGGGAGGTTAGCATACTATTCAACAATTTTTACGGTAGTAAGTAACGCTCTTCTGAACCTGGTATTGGGTAGCACACAATATGTACCTTCTGTGATTAGTAGGGCAAAGAGGTGCATAGTCGTCAAATTTCTCAAGTACTTTTGGATGATTCATTAAATCATTCAAGTGGATGAAACATTGCTTGCTCAGCCATGTATTTTGCAGAGGCCATGCTTTATGCTATATACTGTAATATTCCCTTTTGGGTTAATTTAGTCTTTTAATGGTTACTGGTTATTTTATACTGCTCTTTAACAAATGTTTTTTTTTTCCTTTTAGACCTGAAGGGACACCATTTGAAGATGGTAAGTGTCTTCATGTTAGGTGCTTGAAATGCTGTAGCAAAAAGTTTACAATATAGCATCCTAAGATCCAATTATTGTAAATAAGGAACGTTTCAAGAGCAGCACCTTATGTACAGCACATTCAAAATAGTCCATAATTATTTTCTTTGCATTGAACTATCAAAGTCCTATATTTGGCTGTATTTACTTTAATAGAATACAGTGTGAACATAATATTGTTTTATAATAATGTTAAAAGGAAACAAAAATAACCTGGGCATAAGTGCAGTTTTAGAGCAGAGTTTTATATGTGTAAACACACTTAAAAATGGTACAGGAAGTGAAACTGCAGGAACATTTTTCCTGAGGTGGGAGGGTACCAATGTCTTTCTAAGTACAAAATTAAATTTTGCGTGTGATACTTAGGAGGGTGTGTGTTTTGGCCATTCATTCAGAGAGGGGTGGGAAAAGGAGGGAACAATGAATAGACAATGCCCATTCCCTCACTGGCCTGGAAGCAGACACCTTGCAGTGAATGGTATCACAGTACCTCTGTAGAAATGTAAACACTTCTCACACATAACTCGCACCTATATAACATGAATCTTTCCAAGCTCCTGCAAAGGAATCAAAATGTGTTTTTATTAAAAACTGGATGCATGGCCTTTTAGTTAAGCGATGTCACTTGGTTTTCAAACTTTTTTTTTTCATTGTTCATTGGTCCTTTTTTAATGAAGACAGATATTCTGTCTTCGTTCCTAAAATAATGATATACCTTGGAGAAATGTGAATTAATATGCAATCCTGAGTTCTGCTGAAAAGTTGTCTCTAAATAGCTCCAAGACAAGTTTATGGAAGAGTAAGCCTCCCTAGGAAAAACCTTCCCATCAAACTACAGGTATACTACCAGTCTGATGGAATCTCCCATCATGACACCAGTAGTCAGCCAAATGTGTTAATAAAATTAAAATAAACCCTATTTCAGTAGGCATGTAAACATAAAAAAAATACATCTGCTTCTTCACTATAAGAAAACAAGTTTGGTGCCTCTGCAGGACCCTGGAGGGATCCATAATACTTTTCTGGAAAGCTGTTTTTCAGTTCATGAGGCAAGGTGTCTGCTTCTGGGCTAGTGAAAGGGAACGGATATTGTAAAGATAAGATTGAGATAGGGCATGGATCTCTATTTCTTCCTTCCTGACCCCTCTATCCACTGAGAGCCAAAACAAATGCAATCTAGATTCAGATTCTTAATAATAAAAAAAAATGCTTTATACCCATGGCTTACACAGCTTGCAATATGTTGGTTTTATACATACTTTACAAACATGTTGTGTTCTTTTTTTTTTTTTTTTTTTTTTTTTCTCTCCCTTTTCTTCACAGTGGACTTTTAATTGTTTACTCTAAATATATAGTCTTGTGTACTTTTTTATTCACAGCATATTAATAGAAATCTTCTTTTACAGGTACATTTAAACTAGTTATTGAATTTTCAGAAGAGTATCCAAACAAACCTCCTACAGTTAGATTTGTATCAAAAATGTTCCATCCAAATGGTAAGTTACTCTGTATATCTTTTTGAAGATGATTTCTGGGTTATATTGCAAATTCAGAATCCTATAATGGAATTGACTTCCAGCCTTTGTAAGGGACAACAAAACATATCCACAACTGGGTGGCATGTCTTTCACACGCTGGACACCAGCGCTCCGTCATACGAGCGCAGAGAACTGCGCTCTGATGACGTTCTGAGTAGGATAAATAGAATGCCAGCCTGCATCCCATCTGCTGCAGAGGCTGCTGAGGTAAGGGTGTTACACATGCCAGTCCCACTGCTCCACAAATATATAGCCCCTGATCTTAGACTTGGCAGGCTGGAGCGCAGAGCGTTGTTGGAGCGCAGTTCCCTGCGCTCTGACGGCGCGCTGGTGTCCAGTGCGCGAAGGGCGGAGTGCCCCACAACTGGCCACTGACTGAATAACTGGACTATTGCTGTCTGACTTGATTGCATTACCCACAGACCACTGCTATGAAGAGCTTCAATATTGTTGTACCCAGAGCACCCAGCAGTTTTGTTTTGGCTTTTAAAGCAAGATATGACAAATGTCTTAAGTTTAGCAGCTAGAAAAAAAAAACAACCTTGGTCAACATTCTATCAGTATCACTCTTCCCTCGATTATTGTCAACCATAAGAAGGCACTTTATATATATATATATATATATATATATATATATATATATATATATATATATATATATATATATATATATATATATATATATATATATATATATATATTATTATTATTATTTTTTTTGCATCACCTCCCTCTCCCTCAAATGTTTCCTGACATTATTGATTTAGATGGGACAATGCTTACTTGGAGCGCACAGTGAGTTCCATGTGCATAGGGAGCTGTTCTCTTGTTACGTGTTAATACCGAAGTGTCTGACTCTCTTATTTCCTAGGTTTCAGAGAGCTGCTCTTTTTAAATTGCACTGCAGTACAAGCTATATGCTGATCAGCCTCGCCCAACATAGAAAAGAAAAATATAACATGATCTAATATTTTCCCTCTATGATCAACCTACACAAACTGTATGCCCTTATAAATGACCAGCCCCACTAAATTAAAATTAACTTGCATGAGACAGAGTTCTCGCAGTTGCACATTTGTACAGTACAGGAATTGTAGCCGCAAACTGACTGATTTTACTCCCTGCTTCTATATGGTCTTTTACGTGACCTAAATTTGAAAATAGGTAAAACAGTTTTATACATTTAAAAAAAAAATAAACATACTTGATTACCAAATACCAAAGTAGTAGATTCCACAACATAGCATACATAATTGCATATAAAAGGATGTGTATAACTACAAATCTCTGGTTGATTCTCTGTATATCAGAGATGACGTGGGTGTTTTAGAGTTGTGTTGCGGTGCCTGATGAGTCAGAAAAAATACTGCTGCATGGAAGACACCGGAGTTCCCCTTCAAGTGAAGTTTGGCCAGAAATCATATTCAAAAATGTACCTGGCTGCCAACAGGGACAGTCAGTGCTTACTGGTATCTCCATATACAGAAGCATTGTGAGACTCCATTCGGCCTCTGGCTTTGGTAAACACCAGAGTTGTCCTAGGGAGGTGACCTCTGTAGAACAACATGCCATTACTTTTTTAATGAGTACTGGTGGTTTTGAAATGTCAGGGTTTCTTTATCTGTAATTAAACACTTAAATATTTTCCCTTCAGGATGTAAACATTTTTTAACTCTACATACATTATAATATTACATTGGCTTTAGTTATGTATGTTTAAAGTATATCAAATATTTATATATAACCTTGTGCAGACCGATCCTAATACAGAAAGTAACTGAAACTAATTTTGTATTCTTAGAAAATGTTATAATTGAATTCCTATGTAAATCTGTTACATTGTGTAGTTCAGTGGCCGACTGCAAGTTAATATTTCTTACATTGTATTTTGACCGTCTTTATTACAAATGTAAAATTGTAGGCTACAGTCACTAGTGACTTGTAGCAGTACTGACTATTGATTTTTGGGATTGCAGAAAAGCATTTCAATATAAACTTTTGATTTTGTTTTTGTAGTTTATGCAGATGGCAGCATATGTTTAGATATTCTCCAGAATCGTTGGAGCCCAACTTATGATGTCTCCTCTATATTAACTTCAATCCAGGTATGTATTTCTTGTATTGAACCAAAACAGTGTTAGAAGCTCACACTTGAAAGCGGACAACCCTAGGTAGTGTACCAGAGTAAGAAACAAACGGCTGATATGTTTTACGTAAATCTGTTTTTATGTTAAAAACTCTTAACGGATATGTTACAAATAGACTGAAAAGTTACTAATTCTGGTTAATTGCTATTCAAGTTGTGAAAGCTAGAACATTAGTGGGCCATTTAAATTTAGCTTGTGCAGGCCATATTGTTTGATTGCCCAGTAATGACTAGCCTTTGATTAGTAACATAATCCGCCCTGTTATAAAGATGGGACTGTGTGATTATATATAATCTCACATTGTTTAACAAAATAAATAAATGAAATCTTAATTGTCATGTTTTTTTGTTTCTAGTCTCTGCTTGATGAACCAAATCCGAACAGTCCCGCTAACAGCCAAGCGGCACAGCTTTATCAGGAAAACAAACGTGAATATGAGAAAAGGGTATCTGCTATAGTTGAGCAAAGTTGGAACGATTCCTAATGGATCATTTCTTCTCTGCATTACATCACCTTAATCTTTTGTGTATAATTTAGCTTCATAGAAGACAAAGGAGGCTACTACAGATTTTAAGTGCCACAAGTTTTAAGGATTTACATAAAGCTGTTGGCAAACTCACAATCTCCCTTTTTCCTTCTGCCCTGTTTGGGGAAACTTCAAAGCTTGTGTATCTCTACTAATGTACTTTTTATTGCATGGTATGCATGGTATGAAATAAGTTATTGCAACATTTGTAATATATCCTGTTTGTATTTTTTTCCCCCTCAATGTATAATGTTGGTGTGGAGTTTTCATGAAATAATATACACATTTTGTAAATCTGTATACATTTTATTTTATTTTTTTTCCTTCAAAGCCTCATTTTGTGAATTTCTTTTTTTTTTTTTTTATAGAAATGCACATGCATTTTTTTTTTCTTGAAATATTTTAAAGTAAACTGTTAAATGAGTAGCCCACAGACGAGTTGGTTAGTCTTTTTAAATTTGACTGATTTCTCTCCATTATCAGTAATAATTCTAACACCAAAGAAAAACTAAGTGTTCTAGTTTTTGAAGTAAGTGTGTTATTTTTTCCGCCCATTTTTATGTCTTGGAAGGGAAGAAATAAGTAACCATATGTTACCAATATATGCGATTATGATTACTAAAGAAAGGATGCACTTCTTTTTCTACTATATAGTTAGTCAGGCCTGATAACTGGGAACAGTCGGAATCCACTGTCTCTTTAGATGTCTTTTTGCTGCTTACAAACATGATATCTAATCTGTAAATCAATTTCTTACATTGCATTTTGACAGTCGTTTATTAAAACTTTTTTACATTTCTACGCTACATTCAATAGTAACTTGCAGCAATGACAATGTAAAATGAACTGTAGGCTTTTCGTGGAAGGATTTTGGCACAATACTAATGTGCCAAATGTGTGTCTCTGGCTGCTCCATGCCAGGAGCCGAATAATGTTTTAATAAAGTAAAAAGAACTTGTGATTTAGTAAGAGGAACAGTCACAGACTCTATAGTCCTAAATTAAACCATGCAACAAATATAATTGAATTTAATTAATCTGTAAGCTATGTATTATAGCAACACAGTTTTTAGGTACAAGAATTCCATTAAGGGTCAAAAGTAACATGATTTCACATTCTGTTGTGATTTATATATCTTTCTAATATTGCAATTATTCAGGGCAGTTCTAGCTGTGACTAAGTGTACTGGCTTAGTCTAGCTCCGTCTGTAGGTATATGCTTGGTAAACGTGTTTTTTTATTTTTTTTAAACGTTGGTTTAAGAACGTTTCATGTGCCTTAAAAATTAAAGAATGTTTAGCTAAATATATTGTAGTTGGAATTTTACATGATCTTTGAGGCATGTGGGAATCATACGCTGAGTGCATTTATAATAGAAACCCTTTTATTGGGTAGCAAACTCCTATTAAACATTGTAAATATTAAAAAAAATCCCCAAATAAAACTTATAAATTCTGGCAGTATTTTTCCCAGAGCAAGTGATGAGTGACTAAAAGCTTAGCAGATTCTGACTTGCTGAACAAAAACCAACTTCTCACAACTTTTTCATAAAGAGTACGGGTCTACTTGGGCTGCAGGATAATTTTTTCATATTCAAGAATGTTACTTGCTAATAGTTAAGCCATAACAGATTTATTTATTTTTTTAATGGCAAAAGTATGAGCAATGCAAGTATTGTTCCTCCTAAGACAAGTCATCAAGAGCTGCTAAGTTACTAGGAAACTCATAAATGCAACATGTACAACGAAAAGTCAAACATTACTCAAAATGAACAGTGAAGTGAAGGAGCCCCTGCGAGTGAGTATGCAAGGTAAGCACAGACCTGTTTTGTTCTAGGTGGTTACCCTCTTGGAGCTAGTCTATGAACTTCAACATTTCATTTTTTTTAAGAAGTGGTGCCCCTCACAGGGAAGTGTCCCTGGACGGCTGCCTAGTTGGCCTAATGGGTAATCCGGCCATGAGTATGGTGTGCTATACTATTTTTTATTTTTTTTTATTCTAAAGGAAGACTTTTACATGGTTTGCCATTTTCATTTAGTTTTTATAATCCTCCTTTCCACAAAGGATGGCTAATATGCTTAAAAAATCATTCCATGCGTCTTACGCCAAACCTGTACAGTGACAAGTATCTGATAACTAAATCAGTGCGGTGCTCTATTACTTAATTTTAATAACCACAGATAATATTCTCTATGGCAGGGCTGTCCAAGTTTGGTTCTGGAGAGCCCCACACCTGCCTGTGTTTGCAGATATCCTTTCTGTCCATAGGTGAGTCAATCAGCATTACTGAAGAAACAACTCACCTGTATGCAGCAGGGACATCATTAAATCCGGGCATGTGTGAGTCTCTCCAGGACTGAACTAGCCCACCCCTGATCTAGGGGATGGTACCAAAGTATAGGTTTGAATATAAAACTGGATATAACATGTGGTTGTAAAACTTTAAACATCACAACAATCAAGCTTTGCATAACACCAGTAAACAGGATTTTGAAATCACTTCTAGTTTGTGCAGGGAACAGATTAGTTCATACAGGGTACCCCTTAACATAATTTTAAGGGGATTGTATATGGAAAATTTCCACAAGTCCAAGGTTTTACAAAGTTAGGTTTCACAAGTAAGCAAGCAAGACATGATTGAAACTACCACCATATATACAGTACGTTTATAAAATGGTGGTAAATAAATGATAAAAAAAATTGATGCAATGCAATCCGTGAGTAACTGCAGCCTTCTGAGAGATCCATAATTTCTCTTATATTTTTGGAAGCGTTGGTCACATATCTTTTGTCACTAGACATTGCTCCTCAAAACCATTCTTCCCTTCAGAACATCAGTGTTTCATTTCCAGAGGGTATAATGACTCAAATTTAAGTACTAAGGGCCTTGCCCAAAGTTCTGGTAGCTATGGACTTGAAGGAAATTATCACCTTAATTAGATAACTGGTGCAAACAACCTCAGAGTGTCATTAATAACATCGGTTTTGCTGCTCATTCCTCCTCTTACACATTTAACTAACCTGTCTTTCCTGTGGCTCTTCTAAGGTACTTTTAAGAAATCTGAGTTAACCTAATGGCACTTTTCACTATGTAGATGCTAGTACAATGCAATTAGAGAGACACAGAACATGGAATAACTACTAGCTGTGTTTCAAAATCAAATAATTTTGGAGATGTTCAGTGGGAAAATGAGCAGCTCTAAAATATCACTTGGCCGATTTGAGGTGGCAGTTATGTATACTATGCTTGTTTTGTTTCTGTGGTAGGTTATCTCATCCTCAACCACTCCTAAGCTACAAAATCACAAAAATGAGCTGCACAAACAAAGCTGAATATCTGTGAAATGATTTGTTGATCCAGCTGTCAATGCTCTTTCAGATGAAACGTACTTGTTGGGATAATAGTGTCCCTCAAAGTGTACATTTCACCTTGCATTTGACTGGATTGATTTATCTTCTGGGATGTTAACCCTATATTGAATTGTGTGCTATCTGCAAAAGAGGCAGTCCTTCTCTTGATGCTCTAGTAAAAAAAAAAACTATCCACTACTGGCTATAATGTGAAGATGGCACGGTAATAGGTTGCTATACACTTTGATTAACTGGTCTATATGGTCTTCCAAGCCAGGAACTCCATATTGGAACTGTAAAGATCTTCAAAACCATAAAGCTGGTGAGATAAACTATGACTGAAGTCCAAATATACACATATCTGTTCTCTCCTTTTTACATCAGTGATATTTTCATCAAACGATTTCATAATAGGCACCTATTGCACCTTCTGTTTTCTCTAAATATTACTCCATGATGCATTCCAGTGATCAGTTTACTTGGGTATATGGTCCATTAAAGTACCACTGTGGTCCATTATTTTCTAGATTGCTATTTGAATAACTAAGCCGGTTATAAATGTTTTTAGAAAGCAAACACAATCTTTATGTTTTACACATTTTTATATGCAATTATTCTTCACTGTGTGACTGCATCCCCCCCCCCCCCCCCCCATTTTTTATGCCTGTTGCTGCCTGTTGTTTTTTTTTAAAGTACATATGTGTAAACGAGCTTCCCTTTAATGCCTGCTGAGTGCACAGGCAGCTGTAACTACTACATTGCCATTGTGCAGACAGATACTTCCTTATCTATCTATTAAGTATCCCCATGTAAGGAAGCTGATCAGCAAAATTGCATATGTTAAGTCGCTCAGTCGTGTCTGACCCACCGTGGCCCTATGAACCGCAGCACGCCAGACCCATCATGTGTCTGAATTTGCTCACCCATAAGGTTTTCATGGCAAATATACTGGAGTGGGTTGCCAGCTTCTTCTGCAGTGGAATGTGACCTGCCCATCCTGGGTGACCCTACATGATATAGCTCACAGCTTCATTTAGGTATACAAGCCCCTTCACTACGGCAAGGTAGCAATCCTAAAGCGGAAATTGCATATAAACAATAATAAATTAGAGACTGGATCGCTAACTTGTTGCAGGAAAGCAAGTATGCTGCTTGGTTATACTGGAAGATGAATTCACTGCAGAAATAGACTAATGCTACTGTATGGATCCCTAATTAGATCTCGCCTAGAATACTGTGGACAGCAACACCATGCCGAACACATCCAAAGCACTTGGGAACACTAGGTGCTGTAGGCTGAAAACCAAACTGGCCATCTTTAAGTCTAGGAACAGTGTTTAGCTGGGGATGTGCCACTAGGCATTGCTGTACTCCCTCCTGGCTTTGTACACTGGAAAGATGTCTGACTTTATCTCCAAATGTGCTGTAGATGGAATACTCTGCTCAATATTCCCCACAAGATTTCTTTTGAGCTCCATCTCCTTATTTTGTTTTTCGTTTACAGTCGTTTATCACCAAGTGGTGGTATCCTCTTACTGGCTCTTTAAAAGGCCGGGTATGTTGGACTAATAGACTGCGTGTCCTGCTCTGTTAGAGAGGCTGTGACTAGCTGCCAAATGGCTTTTTGAGCTTTAAATTTAGCCACTCTAACTCTTTTTTTTTTTTTTTTTTTTCTTAAATCAGATTTCTGTTTCTAAAGCTTTGCACCAGTTTTAGGAGTTTTTAATGGGTTTTTATTTTTCTAAAAAATAGCTTTATCTTTTCAGGCAGAGAGGCTGAGCTCTTTATCACAACACAGATCACAGATTCCTGCCCGACAATCTCCCCTTTTATTACTTCTGCTTTAATTTTGTTACTTTTTTGTTTTATTCCATTTTTTGATTTGGGAAAAGTTTATTTCAAGTTTTTGGGGTTTGAAGAGGAGAGAAACCAACAAGGAAACGAAAGTTATACAAACAGGAAGACAAAAATAGTTAAATCTGCTTGTAACGGAACAGGAACATGCAGTCCAAAATCTCCGCTGGTATACGGTAAAATATCCAAGAGGCACTACAGTTTCACCATTCCCAACCTACCATATTGGACGACACACAATTTGGGAGTCAAATGAGTACTGACTTTATTTTGTTATTGCAGAAATATTTATACATCTCTTTGGCCACAGGTAATACCCATGCCCATATTTGGCCACACACAATACACATAAAGAGAACAATAGGGGGGTCACACCTCCCTGGCAACTTTGATACAATCAGACATTGATTCAATTACACTTCTTTGTTCTTATCAGAGAATGAAAACACTTTGGAAAATGCAAGGATCCTTTACAACTTTCTTATCTCTTGAATCTCTGTAACAGGATTATCTATTAGCCTAGGTCTGCAAAAGTCTGGCTAATATTCTGAGCCAATATATTCTGTAGAACATAAAACAACATATCTACAGTACAGCAATGTGATCATATTTTAACCAAGAATTAAATAATCATAAAACAGGGATGGGTTCCGTTACACTGCTATTGCCACAGAACACAAAAAACTCCACCTTTTTACTTGCTGCTGCAAACAGCAACAAGCAGCAGCAGCTTAGTCCACTCATTGCCAGAAACAGATTCTCGCTCTCTACTTCTCTGTTCACACTTCTTTTTCATTAAATAAAAATGGGAAATAATAACCAAAAGGAGGAATAATTACTAATGTAAACAAAGTGGCAGCACAGAAAAATAGGTAGGACTTGCCCCAGTCCTGGGATCCTCAGCCAAAATTGTCTCTGGATCAAGAGGGAAAATTAGAATTTTGTTTGGATTATGCCCGGCAATCAATTGAACAATTCGCTGAGAGCACCCTCCATGGGAAAAAGAAGCTGAGGTTGCCCTTGGAGAAGTGGAAAAACTTTTCAGAAAAATCCTAAAAAAACAGCAAAAGGCACAAGAGACCCAGGGACTGTGAAACACATCTGGGTGTTCCTCAGCATGTGCATGCCCCATCAAAATTCACAGCTGTCGCATGCACAAATCTTAACACACAATAATGGATTTGCACATCAGCATTCTTAATACAAATTGCTGTCAAGTTCATTCAGGGTCCATATATTCTCTTATCTACAGCATTAAAGGTACTCTATATGCTTTGTGCAGGAAGAACATACCAGTCCAGAGGCTTCATGACAACAAAATTGGAAAGCCAGGGTCTTCTTCAGCAACTTTATATCAGCATTGTGTTGAGTGGTGACCCTGCTTGGGATGACAGCCCTAGTGGGCAGAAGCCTGTAATAAAGTACTTGCTTCTCTTTCTTCACCAAAGGAGATTGCCATCACAAGGTGATCATGACAAACCTGGCATGTGTTGTTTCTAGTCCAGGGCTACCACTGTGATAACGATGGTTTTCATTGGACTGTCTAGGATCTGGAGACCCCCGTCCCTAATGAATAATCATATCAGTGTGTTTAAGAAGTTGTGTGGCTAATCACTTGTGCTGATTGTATCCATGTGGGACAAGTAAATCATATACTGTGATCCAATTATTGTATGTGGGGACAGATCTATGGGGCCCATTGTAAAGAAGACCTAACTCCATTCATTGGCCGGTTTACCTTATCCCTCGCAAAGTGAGGTGAGCAGTTGAGGCATGCGAGACTTACGCTGCAATGAGCGCAAAAGGCGCTCATTGCACTGCGAGCCTCGCAAAGCAAAGTGAGTAGTTGCGGCACGCCACCGTGAAAAATAGCACTTTGCTGCTGACCGCGAGGAATGTAGTTTGCTAATTTAACGGACAAACTTAGTTCAAGTGCGTAACTCGAAAAACACGAATTTGAGCCATATTTGCTGATTTTCTTCAATTGAAAATCGGCTAAGCGAGGAAGAAAATGGCGGACGAAAAACAAAAAAATATGAAACAGGATGAAAACGAAGCTGAGCAGGACTTGAAAATCCACGACAGCAAAGACAGTAACACTTACACGAACAACGCCAGGCACGCTGGACTTAATAAAACAAACGGCATTCAGAGCATAACACACAAACATTCAGCAGACACATAAAGGAGAAACACACAGGGAAGGGACAGGGGGGAGATGCTGGAAAGAGATACATGGCATTCCCAAACACTAAAATTGCAGGTTAATGAACCCTTTAATGAGTTGCCCATACAGGAGGCTGGAGGAAAGGCTAGCAAGGAGCCCTTTTGGCGTTCATTGCGGGGCTCACGTTGAGCACCACAAGTGGGAGAGGCTTGCAATGAGCGCCGAAAGTGATCATTGCAAAGCAGGAAAGTTGAAGTACACGGGGTGATAGGCTTGCAATGAGCCCCGAAGGTGCTCACAGGAGCAAAAGCCTCACATTGCATGGCAAACAGCATTGCCAGCCTTACCATTTTATTCCTGTTATTTTTGACAGGCAAGTTCCTTGTATATGTGTGTATACACACATACATATACGTATATATATATATATATATATATATATATATATATATATATATATATATATATATATATATATACATACATATATATATATATATATATATACATACATATATATATATATATATATACACTCGAGTATAAGCCAAGGCACCTATTTTACCACAAAATACTGACAAAATTTAGTGACTCGAGTATAAGCTGGGGGTGGGAAATGTGCTGCCCCCTTGTCTTGTGTCCCCCCCTCTCCCAACCCTGTGTCTCTCCCCCCTCTCTTTCCCCCTGTCCCTCGTGTCTCTTACCTCCCCCCCCATCCAACAACCCTCCTCATCCTCCCCCATTTCTCAACCCCCCTCTAATTACCTCCCCTCAGCAGCTGGTCCTCCGCGCGTCTTCCGGCTGTGTTGGGATCCGGCAATGCTAATGACGTGACACGTATGTGACGTCACGTCATTAGTATATGCCAGGTCTCGACAAAGCCGGAAGATGCGCGGAGGAGCAGCTGCTGATGGAAGGTAAGTGAGGGGAGAGGTAATTAGAGAGGGGTAAAGTGAGGAGGAGGGTTTAGGTTGAGGAGGGAGGATGATAAGGGAGGGGGTGAAAGACACAGAGGAGCAAGAGGGGGGTAAGAGACACAGGGTTACTCGAGTGTAAGCCAAGGTGGCCTTTTTCAGCCTTAAAAAAAGGGCTGAAAAACTTGGCTTATACTCGAGTATATACACACATTATATATTTATATATATACATATACACACACATACAGTTGTGCTCAAAAGTTTGCATACCTTTGGCGAATTGGTAATATATGTAACATTTTTAAAGAAAACATGAGTGAGCAGGCAAAACACATTTATTTTCTTTCTTATGGGATTCATATTCAACTGTAGGTTATAACAGATTGGCACAATCATAAAAGAAACATGGCAACAATGAAAAAAATTAAATGACCCTGTTCAAAAGTTTACATACCCTTAGTTCTTAATACAGTGTATTGCTGACTCTAGCATTAATGACAATTTGCCGTCTTTTGTAATATTTGTCTACGAGGCCCCTAATTCTTGCAGGTGGTATAGCCGCCCATTTGTCTTGGCAAAATGCCTCCAGACCATGCAAAGTCTTTGGTCGTCTTGAGATCTCCCCAGAGTGGCTCGATGATATCAAGGTCAGGGGACTGTGATGGCCACTCCACAACCTTCACCTTTTTCTGCTGTAACCACTGGAGGGTCAACTTCGCCTTATGCTTAGGGTCACTGTCATGCTGGAAAGTGCGCCCATGTGTAGCCTTTCATGCAGAAGAATGCAAATTGTCTACCAGTATTTTCTGATAACATGCTGCATTCATCTTGCCATCAATTTTCACAAGATTCCCCGTGCCTTTAGAGCTCACACCACCCCCCCCAAACATCAGTGAGCCAGCACCATGCCTCACAGTGGGGATGTAATCTTTTCACTATAGGCCTTGTTGCCCAAATTACAGTGTGCCAGAAGCTGCGAGGCGTGTCAAAGTGTTGTTGGGCATATTGTAACCAGGCTTTTTTTGTGGCATTGGCGCAGTAAAGGCTTCTTTCTGGCAACTCGACCATGAAGCTCATTTTTGTTCAAGCATCATCGTATTGTGCTCCATGAAAAAAAAAACACCCTCTTTTTCCAGAGCAGCCTGTATTTATCCTGAGTTTACCTGTGGGTTTTTCTTTGTATTCCAAACAATTATTCTGGCAGTTGTGGCCGAAATCTTTCATGGTCTACCTTACCTTGGTATCAAGAGAATTTTCCACTTCTTAAGTGATTGAACAGTAATGACTGGAATTTCAAGGCTTTGGATATCCTTTTCCATCTTTATGAAGTTCAATTGCCTTGTTATGCAGATCTTTTCTGATCCACATGGATCAGTATCTAGCCTGCTCAGTGCATTCACGTGACAGCTAACAAACTCATTCACTGGACTGTCCTACAGTAACTAATCAGTGGCAACATTCTGAAACATGTACTTGAAAGAGGTTGCCGACAGACTAATTAAAAACACTTTACAGTCTGTGTACACATGAGGGCAGGCTCAAACAGGTACAAATTGAATGATTTGAGGCAGTAAAAAATATATCTTTTAATCACTTTATAAAATAAAAAACACTTAAGTAATTAGGTACATGGGTATATTAGATTCCTAGTTAGAAAACTAGCAATCCTCCATGTCCCTTTAAGAAAGCAGAAGGGATTTTTTTTTTTTTTTTTTTAGGGGGGTATCCTTACTTTTCAGAAAAGGTGATGGATAAGTGGCCTTCCCATGGATGTAGTTAGGGCAAATAGGGTACAGGAATTCAAAAAGTATAAGGTTATACTGAGAGTTAAAAGGACCACAGAAGTAATCATATATGCTCTGCATCCTTAGCTAGAAGATACAAAATCATTAATTAATATAAAAAAACAAAAACAGACCCAAACCTGATTATCTATATATTAGTATCAACTATACATATAGCACATTGAGAGACGTTGCTCACCAATGGCATAACATTTTCAAGCCTCGCCATGCGCAGCAAAGCCGGGCAATGCGAGCCTCGCTATGCACAGCTTCTCTCTCTTTCCTCTCCCTCCCTCTTCTCTACTCTCGGCGAGCCTTGCAATGAGCACCTTCAGCACCCATTGCGGGCCTCACAAATGTCGGGATAATATTTAATTTACACACAAACTCACAATTATGAAAAATTAAAAAGACATTATATATACACACATTACACACACACACACACACAGTCAGGTCCATAAATATTGGGACATCGACATAATTCTAATCTTTTTGGCTCTATACACCACCACAATGGATTTGAAATGAACAAGATGTGCTTTAACTGCAGACTTTCAGCTTTAATTTGAGGGTATTTACATCCAAATCAGGTGAACGGTGTAGGAATTACAACAGTTTGTATATATGCCTCCCACTTTTTAATTCCTACACCGTTCACCTGATTTGGATGTAAATACCCTCAAATTAAAGCTGAAAGTCTGCAGTTAAAGCACATCTTGTTCATTTCAAATCCATTGTGGTGGTGTATAGAGCCAAAAAGATTAAAACTATGTCGATGTCCCAATATTTATGGACCTGACTATATATATATATATATATATATATATATATATATATATATATATATATATATATATATATATATATATATATATATATATATATATATATTATATATTATATAATATAATATATATATATATATACATATATATATATATATACATATATACACACACACACACACACACACACTAGCTGCTAGAATATATTCAGGTAGTTACATAGGCCAGATTCTAATACTCATTATGTTCCACATTGTACAGAGCTCATTTCTCTTTCAGGAGATAACACACTGACATCTATTGACTATGACTCCATGAATCAAAAATAATTGATATCACTACATCTCAACATAGGAGAAAGACTAATATACTTTCTAACGCTCCCCCCAAAAAATGTATAGAGTCTCCCGTATCATATCGGCATGTTTATAATGAGGGTTTGTTTGTTATAATGTAGCTGCACTTCAAAATTAGAGGTACAGTAATAAAATAGTTTGAAAGAGGGTAGAACCATCTTTCACTTCCCACACTGTATTTCAAACAAAACATATTGAAAGCGTTGGGGTGAAAAAGCCACCAATAATGCTCCCAAGCGTCCCCGCCCAAAAGCAGCATATTGATTTATTGTGTATTTTATTCCAACATGGGCCTGTAAACATGTTTTATTTTTTCCTGTATTTTTCTTTCATTAATTTGCAATTTTATTTTCTGACATGTTGAGCCATATTTTTAAGTGTGTTAACTAACTATTCTGTCTGGTAAGTGACCCCACCCAGAACGTGGATTTTTCAGTACTTAAAAAAATAATATATATTATAGCTTATGGAGTTAAAATGGCTTACTCTGTTACAACCTGGCATAAAAATAACAGTTTTATTGGAACACAATTGTGTAATCATAAAATGTTGTGTTTTGGAACAGTGACTTGGTCCTAAAAGTAGTACAATTAAAACATTTTTCAGACAAAGACTATGATATTTACATTACCAAAACACAGATTTAAAAAACAAATTATATTTACAACAATCTGTACACCCTATCTACATTTCTGTGTGTGTTGCATAGTTCAGTTATGTCCGACTCTCATTGACTGAAACA
This sequence comes from Discoglossus pictus, assembly GCA_027410445.1. Classification (NCBI taxonomy): domain Eukaryota; kingdom Metazoa; phylum Chordata; class Amphibia; order Anura; family Alytidae; genus Discoglossus; species Discoglossus pictus. The sequence continues at coordinate 244,583,557 of CM050167.1, forward strand.
CACCATGCTGATCCACTTGGTATCCATGGTCCAGTGGTTTTTCAAATAAAGTTCTCAGAACACAAACTTAAGAAGGTTAATAACTCTTGGGGGCTACCCCCAGACAGCCAATGAGATCCACAAAATAAAAAAGTATGATTTCTGCATTTCTTGTTAGTTTGGATGAAGTTTAAATAGGGTTTACTTAATATTTTTCATGCAAAAACAACCTTGGTTTAAAATGTGTTCTTTTAAATAGTTGAAAACAAACAAAAAAAAAAGTTGTGTCCCAGGTCTCTAAGTATATAGCTTGAACATTAGGAAGTAAAGTTTGCTTTAAAAATAAAATAACCATTCTTAAAAAGATCAAATAAAACACAATGTACTGATTTGTTTTTAAATTGTATAAAGATTTGCATGTAATTTATTGTAAAAAAACAAATACAGGGAATACTACATTTCACAGAAATACAAAACAATGAGGCATGTGCGATTTAAAATGCATATATTTAAAAAAAATAGTGAAAACATGTAGTTATATTAAAGTGTTAAAAACATTTGCCTTTTGTGTATGTATTATACAACCAAAATAATAGTTAGTATCTCACAGTAAAACTAGCTTGAATGTCCCAGGTTATTTATTACTTCTTATCCAAAAGAAGGCAGTCAGAAGACAGGTCTACATGTTCCAGAATGGCACAGAGGTCCTTAGATCAGATTTGGGGAGCCAAGTGACAAGTTTGTAAACTAATGCTGTTGCTGAAAGAAAAAGAGAAATCCACTTTAAAATGCAACAAGCACAGCAAGACAATACATAATGTTTGTAAAAAATGGTTATAAAAAATTGCATGGGTTGTGTCATGAATCACCCAGGGGCCATATTGGATTTGGTGTGAACTATGCTGGGGCCATTTTGTGACTGGCAGCAGTGGCCAGTTTGGGCTGGGTTATCTTCCACATGCTGTTGCCATGTGGAAGAACAAAAGATTTGGGCACAAAGTTACTGCTTGTAAATGGTATGAATAGGGGGTTCCACTGTCACCATTAAATAAAGTCAGCATTACTGCATAAAATGGATTGACGTGGAAAACTTGCCCCACCCTGATACCATGTGGGAATGGGGAAATATGGTTATAGGTTATTGATATGTTAGTATTATATTGTATATTGTATTATGGAGTGATAGCTATGTTTAAATTAGTCAACCCTCCCCCATTGTATAAACTCTCAGTCAGGAGTTGGCCATATGGTCTTTAGAGTAAACACTTGAAGTGATAGCAAGGCCAGAACAAAGAGATTTGCCAGACTGCTAGGCACCGTAGGACAATGGTATAGTACAGGGTCTTCCAGCCTCAATACTAGGGCCATAGGCCAGGGCAGAGATGTTACTCTCTCCACAGACAGAGAGAGAATGAGCTTGTAGCCACACCTAGTGGGCGGCCCCTGGGGAGGGGACTGATAGTTCCCAAGGATTAACCCTGTCACATGGGACAGAGGGAATTAGCTGCTCCTAAGGGCTACTCCATTGGTCCAGAGGGGGATGAGGGTTTGACTAAAGGTAGCCACTCCCTATAATGTGTTGTGCAAGGTTTTAAATAAACTGACTAAATTCAATAAAGTGTTCATAATTTTCATCAAGACGTGGTGTGTAGATGTATTATTTACCCGGGGACATATGCTTGCAGTAAGATTCGTCAGACTTACTGTCAATATTGCTCAGTCTAACCCAAGGGCTGAGACATGATGTTCCTGTACTCAAAGCTACTCCAAGGTCCAGAGTAACCCAAATCAGGTCAGCAGACCCCAGCCAGAGAGTGGGTCTTGACAGGTTGGACTTTTCATTACAACGTATTGCAGTATTCCCTGCTTGTACACCAGCAACTAATGACAGTCCAGAATATCACAATCACATAAATTTGCTCTACTGCAGCTAGAAAATCACTTTTTGTTGGTCACCTTTCACTTCAAGTTGAAGTTCTATAGTTATAGATGGATAAATGTATAAACTATGTCCTTGGAAGGGATCCTCCGTTATGGAAGGCTGAAGCACCCCAAAAGCTAGCTGACAGTCCCATGGAATAAGATTTTATAAATGTATAAGATTATTCAATCTGTTTGTAAATTCAAAGTATATATTTAGTGACACACAATGTTGTAAAACCCAATCTGGATATAAAAAGGTATCAACTTTATAGATACAATGTCAACTGACAGAAAATCTCATGCAGCTCAAGGATTGATTTTATATATATAATATCTCACCACCCAACGCTGATGATAGGTAGTAACCTTGAAATGGCTGTACGTGGGTAGGATTCCCAGCTTATGTATAACCCGATCTTGGCTTTGCATACAAGCTGTGTAATGCAGCGGGCATAAACTTAAAGAAAGCCATGTGTGCCATGTTTAAAATGGT